>CM022947.1:51921783-51957150 GCA_012931725.1 Litsea cubeba | reverse complement strand
GCAAAGTTTCCAATTTCCTGAGAAAGCCGAAGACTTTGTCGCGCAGAGCTGCCGATTTTCTGTCAGAAGCTGAAACTGGGCCAAACGATGTCGGAATGACCTGAAATTTGGTGTGAAGCCTCCTGAGCAATAAATAAGACCAACCATAGGCTTTTGTTTGAGTTTCGAAGCCGTTTGGGGTCCTATCACCTGTAGACTTGCTTTTTGTCGCGATGAAGATGTCGCGGTTTGATGTGCGGTCAATCGATGTCCGATTGACTCGAAATTTGACAGGGAGCCTATTGGAGTCATTTTAAGATGATCCATAGGTTCTGTCTTGGGAATCATGGTCCCGAAGAGCTTTTGTCGCCGAGAGCTCCTTTTCGGCTGTCGAAGAAGCGAAGTTAGGCCAAATGATTTTGAAATGGCCCGAAACTTCTTGTGTACTCCTCTTTTGGCTGTCTGGAAGAATCTTGCAGTTTTTGTTTGATTCTGACAAGATTTGATTTTTGGAAGCAACATTGCCTATTTATGGCAGGTTGCGACTTCATGTAGCTCTTTGGATCTTGAAGAGGCAAAGTGACATTTTTGGTGTCAACAAATGCCCCCTCGAGGTACAGCGGCGAGTTGCTTAACTTTTGTAGTCGATGTGCCTCGAAGAGATTTTTTGAAGGAGAGCCTGTGACTTGACCAAGAGTCTTTGAGCAATCTTTCTTTTTGGTATTTGTAGCCTTTTGAGCTTCCAGGGGAATTTTATGGTAGTGAAAGGGATCACGTACCATCTCGAGGCAAAGTTTTGATGATGACATCAGGGATGTGGATTTGGGTTTTGACCTTGTGACCTAACAGGCTATATATGGCAGGTTAGGGGGTCGGGTTTGGTTTTGATCGTGTGACCCAACAAGCTGTATGTGGAATGTTGGGGGATCAATTTTGGTTTTGATCTTGTGACCTAATAGGCTGTATGTGGCAAGTTAGGGGATCAGGTTTTGGTTTTTGGTTTTGGTCTTGTGACCTAACATGCTGTATGTGGCAAGTTAGGGGACCAGGATTTGGTTTGATTTTTGTGGAATGTCAATTTCAAGATTTTGGCTCAATTTGGTAGATGAGGCTGGATGGTTTGATTTTTGGAAGCTCATGGGGCTTGGAATTTTCTTTTGTATGGTCCAATCAACTCAAAAGAGGCATGGAACCATTTTTGTATGCTCTTGGTAAGAGGGATTTCTCTTTGACTAAAAGCCCAAAATTTTTCTTTTTTTTTTTTTTTTTTTTTTTTTTTGGTGCCTAGGTGGTCAAACCTGGCTGATATGGGCTAACCCATGGGACCTTAAGCTTTTGAAATGGCTTAGATCTCATATGGTGTCATTTTTGTAAAGAATATCCAAAAATATCTCATTTGGATAGAGAATATCCAAGAATATCTTTACTTGGAGAGAATCTCTCATGATCCCTTATTTTTGGGATAGAATATCTCAAGATATCTTTCTTTTGGGAAAGAATCCGTCATAGATTATATCTTTTAGGAGAAAATCTCTCAAGATCCCTTTATTTTGGGATAGGATATCTCAAGATATCTTTCTTTTGGGAAAGAATCCGTCATAGATTGATTTTTGGGAGAAAATCTCTCATTGATTTCTTTTGGGAGAGAATCCCTCAAGATATCTTTCTTTTGGGAAAGAATCTTTCTAATCTCTTTCTTTTGGTAAGGTTACTAATTAGTAACACTTACCTCTTTCTTCTTTCCTTCTTTGGTTTGCTCTCTCTATAAAAGCAAGGAGGAGGTTGGATCTCTTGCTCTTATTACTTTCTTTTGCAATAATCTCAAGAGGGCTTCAAGACCAAGAGTTCTTCTTCTTCTTCAAGATCTTCAAGACTTTTCTTCTTCTTCTTCTCATCAATGGCTTCAAGTAAGTTCTTTTTTTTCAAGAAAACTCCATTGTAGGAAAAAAAAAGTTCTTTCTTTCTTTTTTTTTTTTTTCTTTCTTTCTTTTCTTCTTTTTTTTTTTTTTCTTTTCCGTGTTTGCCTCCCTTTTTTTTTTACACGTTTTTTTTTTTTTTCTTTTCTTTCTTTTTTTTTTTTTCATGTTTTTTTTTGTGTGGGCCGTACGGACAGATCCGTACGGATCTGGCCGTACGGCCACGTGGCCTGTGGGCCAGCCCTCATTTTTTCTTTCTTTTTTTTTTTTCTTTCCCTCCCCTTTTTTTTGAGAGAGTTTCTTTTCTTTTTTTTTTTTTTTTTTGTTTTCTTTCCCTTCTTTTTTTTTTTAGAGAAAGTTTCTTTTTTTTTTTTTTTTTTTGCTCATCATGATAATGCATTTTTTTCGCAAATCAAGATGTTCATGCATGCCTTTAATTTGTAAATTAAATTTGTAGCATGATGTGATAGCATACCTGAAAGTTTTCGCAAATTTGGGAACTTGGAGCTCGCAGTGATGTTGAGCCCTTCCTGATTTTGCGGAGACTTTGAGGTTTCGAAAGTTTGGAGTTTCGGAGCTCGCAGCGATGTTGAGCCCATCTTCAAGCTTTCTATTTCTTTCGGGATAGTTCCTTTTCTTCGGAATTGCCCCGTCATCATGTCAAAATTTCGCCAGATTTTTTTTAGCGAGATTCTGTCATTTTGATGTTTGATCTTTTTCTTTTCCATCCTTTTCAGGTGGTTCCTCCAGAGCGAACAAGGGTAAAGAGCCTGCTACAAGCGTACCTCGTCGATCTTCTAGATCTTCTAATCCGGCCGTCAATCCGCCGTTCGCAGGCTTTCGAGAAGGTCCAGTATGTTGAGAGAAATCTGGAAGAGTGCGACTCCCTCAACAGAGATGAGATGAGGCAGCGACTGATCACTCTCAAGGGAGAGGAATTCTATAAGATCATGGTAAGCAGTCGTCCATGGGTGATGGAAGATCAGAGCGTTTTGCCCAAGCCTACCTTCTTCTTTGGTGATGCAGTCCCTGATGACATGACATACCAGAGGAGATATTTTCAGTTTTCCTTCACAGCAGATGGTGAGAAGAAGACTGTTACTACCCCCGGTCGATGTTTTGATCGCACCGTCCTCGATGCTGAGCCTTGCCCCCACGTGCCCTAAGAGGGAAGATCCTCAAGTTGTGGGTGAGAGGACAAATGTAATCAAGACCGGGGGTTTTTGTTTGCGGTTTTCCTGGATATACGGAGAGGTCGCCTGTTGACATGGACTTGTTGATGCCATCAAGCGGCTACCAGGGCTCTTATTATCCGTCGGTCGATTTGAGACCGGTGGGGCCTTGGTATTTTCAGCGTTGACGGCAAGCAATTGGATCAGCCTTTTCGACTTCGAGGTCGTTTCAATGCTGACTCCGAGTGGAAGTCGTGGACTGATCGCGTCCTGCTGATTGGTGGCGCCGTTTTGAAGGAAGCCGGGATTTTTGATGCGGTCCGCGCTTTTAGGGAGACCGTGATCTTTTCTGACTAGGGCCTTCATGGCTATGCTGGAGTCGTTCCTCCCTCAAACCAATACCTTCGTTGTGACGAATGGTGAGATTGGTTTTTCTTTGAAGGAGTTGAGCGCCATTACCGGATTGCCCATCCTCGGCAAACTCGATGAGGAGTTTATGCCGATTGACAAGCGTCCTCGAGGGGCAGTCTGAGGAGTTCAGGCTTTCTATACTTTCAGCTCGTCGCCTTCTATGATTTTTTGAAGGAGAAGGGGGGTTCGAAAGTTAGATCCAGCAGTTGGAAGAGTTGTTAGCTCTTCATTCCCCAACTTTTTGATAGCAGGGAGTCTTCTGATATCGTGACCCAGGAAGCCGGAGCTCAGGATCCAAGTTCAAAGAAGATCTTGGCCATGCAAGAAGAGTTGAGAGATTTCTGTGCAAGTACAAAACGCCATATGTCCTGACATTGCACTGCGGAGAGATCTCGCTGTTTACCTCACTTATTGGCTTGGTGAGGCTGTATTTGCTGGAGGAGATGGAACGCACATCAGGCCGCATTGTATTTTCCCGGCTTGTCAGATGGCGTTTGGAGAGCAGGTTGCTTTGGTGCCAGCTCTTTACTCCTACCTGTGTACCGAACTGGCAGGCTGCTGCTTTTTCTGGTTCGGCTTGGGCTTCCATGAATAGGGTATTTTCAGCCCATATCTTTTATTCGTGGTATGTATACCACTGTCCTGGCTTCCATCGGCTGGGTGCTGCACAGGATGATGATCCTCTGATGATTCGACTGGCTAAGGGCAAAGCCGTGTCCGATCACTTTTGTTTGCCCGCATGAGGATCCGACGGTTCAGGGACGTCGAGATGGGGCAATCTTCAGTAAAGCTTTCTCCGGAGTTGCGGAAGAAGGCTTTTGATTTTGGTGCCTCCCGAGACTCTACCAGGGCGGGGTCGGGAAGGCATTATTCCTTGACAAATGCAGAGAGAGAGTGGCTTTTCAGCATACGTGTCGGCACGATGGTGTACCGTAGACATCTTTTCGTCGACATCCAGCCGTATGTACCCTCTCGCTTTGCTTTGCAGCTTGGCTTTTCTCAAGGCGTTGTTGGAAGCGCCTTCAAGCATGGTGAAGCGCTTTGGAGGCTTACAGGACGGGAGAAATGCATGGGCTTTCTATAGTGCTGAAGACACTACAGCCATGATTTCTTATCCTGTGTTGCTGACTTCCCGGACTGCCGGCTTTGCGAAGTGGTTCGCGGAGAGCTTTTCGGCATATCGGGGACTTTCCAAGGAAGGAGCTTGATGTGAAGCTGGCATCTGGAAAGGGCCTTGGAAAGTCGGATGGCATCCGCGAGAGGAAGTTTGGTCCTTCCTTTCTGGAGAGAAGCACAAGATAGGCTTTCTCGGTGACCAGGGCGTCATCGGTTCTGAAGCTGTTCGAGAAATACCTGACGAGGCTTTGGAGCAGCTAGAACAGGAGGAAGCCGAACTTGGCGCTTGGATGCAAGCGGCATCAGAGGCAAGCTTCCGTGGAGTCTACTGGCAAGAGCAGACCATCCAGTGAGGAGTCAAGTGGGAAACCTGACTCTGACAGCGGGGCAGGTTCTTCTAAGAAGCGAGCCCGAAGGAGTAAGAGGAGGAGGAGTCATCATCGCAGCAAGGGGCAGCATGAGGACTCTCCTAACTTGGAAGTTCCTCTTACTATCAATGAGGATGTGCCAGTGGATGCTGACGAGCCTCCAGAGAAGAGAAGCCGAGAAGAAGAGACCGTCGGTAAGGTATGATTCTTCCTTTTTTCTCTTTCCATTTCTTTTCATGGGATTTTTTCCATGTTATGATTTGTTTCTTGTTTCCTGCTTTTCCTCTTTTTTTTTTTTAGCAGAGGAAGACTTGGTGATGCCTGAGGTCCCAACCGATGAGGTGGTGATGGATCCTGTTGAGGCACCTGAAGAAGAACCGAGGGACTCTGGAGTAAATCCAAAATCTCCAATTGGTACGACTTCTTTTGCTCCCCTTTTTTTTTTTGAGTTTGTGACTTGGCTTGCTAACACTTTTTTTTTTTGTCAGCTGACTTGCCACAGGGTTCTGATGACTTTGAACCATCGATGGACGCAAACGTTGATGATGCTTCCGATGAGTTCATGGAGGAAGAAAGTGTTCCGCCAGTCGTCGAAGAAGGTATTTTGTAGTTATAACTCTGATAATGATTTTCAAACAGGGTCATACTCATACCTTTTTGTGTTTCCTTTGCAGGTTTTGAAGTGGCAGAGGAGGATCCGTCGCTTCCAGAGCAAGAGATGCCAGAGGTTGATCCAGAGGTAGAGATTCCTGGGACCAGCTCTGACAATATTGAGGAGATTCCTCGCGCTGAGATCCCTTCCCGAGCAGGAGTAGATTCAGCTGGAAAGAGTTCTTTTGTTACTCTTTCAACAGATGATGATATGAGTAGCCGACCAACGGAGTTGGGCGAATCCTCAGCTGGGCCATCTCTTCTTTTTGCGAAGAAGGTGGTGATGCGAGTTCTGAGCTCTTGGATTGAGACTCTCTTTTCTGGGCACTTGGAAGTCCGGATTTGGCATGATCCAGCATGTGCAGGAGATTCTCAGTGATGCTGAAGAGGCTGGTCTGGATGTCACAGGTGCCAGGGCGATCGTTGATAGGATCATTGCACTGGGTGACAAGTGGTTTGAGACCGTGAGTTTGGCTGATGACCAGTTCTTCAAGGAGATGTTCCTGGACCCTGCTGATAAGGCTAAGTCTGACCTGGATGAGGCTACAGAAAGCAGGAAGCTGGCAGTCCGAAAGAGGAACTTAGAAGAGATAGCCATCATCAGGCTGACACATGACCTCAACATCCTTGACAGGGAGGTCGATGAGGCCAGGAAACGTCTTGAGCATTTGCAGGCACAAGTCGCTGCCAAGTGGACTGCCATAGTAGAGGCTCGCGACAGGGAGAGTGCCCTGATTCACCAGGTTGCAGATGCCGAACGGGTTCTCAAAAGGAAGTCTGATGAGGATGAACAATGGCAAACTGCTCGAGGTAAGCTTCCTGGTGTGAGAGAAGGGGTACAGCCCACTCCAGCATCTCATGGCAAGTTCCTGAAGAAGCGTGCCTTGGAATCCTTGACGGCTGAGGCTAAAAGTTTGCTTAGGGAGCTGAACTCTTGGCTGGAGACCATTTTTGATTGAGCTCCTGTATACAGAAATTATCCTTCTTTCTTTTCTTTTTTTTTTTTGGTACCACTTGTATTTTTTGGTACTTATTTTTTGTAGTGCTTGTGAACACTTTTTTTTTTTTACCATGTTTTTTTGGTACCTACATGTATTCTTTTGTAGTGCTTGTTACACTTTTTTTTGTTATCCCTACGCTCACTTTGAATCTTTTTGTGATAAAAGTAATTGCTAAATGGGATGCTCTTTTTTTTTTTGTTATCCCTACGCTCACTTGAATCTTTTTGTGATAAAAGTAATTGCTAAATGGGATTTGATCAAAAGGTTGTCATTTTGTGAAAATCTTTTGTCAAGTGGTTGTTTTGGCATGAAAGCCAGGTTTTTTGTTTGTGGCATGGAAGCCAATTTTGGCATGAGAGCCAGCTTTTCTTGTGGCATTGATAGCCTTTTTTTTTTGTGGCATCTATAGCCAATTTTGGTGGCATTGATAGCCGGTTTGTGGCATTTATAGCCGGTTTTGTTTTGGTGGCATTGATAGCCGTTTTTTTTTCTTTTTGAAATCCAAGTTTTTTTTTGTGTGGCATTGATAGCCGGTTTTGTTTTTAGTGGCATTGATAGCCGGTTTTGTCTTTGGTGGCATTGATAGCCGGTTGTGCATGTGATAGCCTGTTTGATGGCATTTATAGCCTGTTTTGATGGCATTTATAGCCGATTTGGTTTTAAAAAAAAAATGCAAGTATCGACTAAAAGTCCGCCTCCCTGCTGAATGTTCTTGCAAGTATCGATGGAATGTCGCATCCTTGCTCATTCGGTTGCGAGTATCGATGGAATGTCGCATCCTCGCGGATTTGGGTGCAAGTATCGATGGAATGTCGCATCCTTGCTTTTCAAAAATTTTGGTTTTGCGGGTTACTGACTTGATGTCGTTTCCCCACGATTTTTGAAATTTGTGGTTTTCTCGAACCTTTGGGTTATGGATATCAACTGAAATGTTGCGTCTCCACAGTTTTTTTTGAAATTTGGGTTATGGATATCAACTGAAATGTTGCATCTCCACGGTTTTGGATTTTGCAAGTATCGACGAAATGTCGCTTCCTTGCGATTTTGGAAGTGTCGAACGTGGTTCGCTTGCTTCCGATTTGTGCGAGTATCGACTAAGCGTCGCTTCCTCGCGGGTTTTTGAAAAACCATTTTTTTTGTTTAAAGACACGAGGGTCATAAATTTTGACCTAAAACCATTTTGGCGGTAAAAGGCAGGGTGGACTAGGGTGGAAATCCCTGAATCCGGATTTTGTTTCAAACCATGAATTTTGGGTTCAAGGGTTGAAAATTTTGGTCAAGTTAGGGAAAGGTTCCTAAACTTGGATTTTTTTTTTGTTGAACAATGAAACGATGAAAGTAAGCATTGTTTTAGATTTCTAGAAATTTCAATATTTGACATGAAAATTCTAAAAAAAAAGGGTGGGTTTAGCGAGCGTGTACCTGGAAACCGGTTTTGGCCATACAGGCATTGCTCTTACCCAGTTGGGTAAGTCTTCAAGGGTAGTACCGCTTTAAGAACTTGCCATTGATGGGCAGCATACATCTGTCACCTTCCATGTTTAGGAGTGCGTATGCGCCATTGGAGAAAACTTTGTCGATGACGTAGGGTCCCTCCCATTTCGGCTCAAATTTGCCTTTGGACTTGTGAGCGAAGACCATTGGTCTTTTTACCGCAAGAACCAAGTCATTCTTTTTGTAGGCGCGTTGCCTGACCTTTTTATCGAAAGATCCTGCCATACGTGCTTGGTAAAGTTCAATGCTTTGTTGAGCTTCGAGTCGTCTCTCATCGAGATTGTCTAGCTCATGGAGCCGCAATTTGACATTGCTTTCTTGAGTCATGTCATTTTGCAAGGGTACCATCAAGGAAGGAATTTGTACTTCCAAGGCCACGACAGCTTCGCATCTATAGACCAAGGAGAATGGTGTGCTATGGGTTGGTCCTCGAAAGGTGGTTCGATAGGCCCATAAAGCTTCAGACATTTTGTCGCTCCAGTCTCTTTTGTGATTAGAGACCATTTTTTTGAGGATTTTGCAGAGTGTCTTGTTGAAAGCTTCTGCTAACCCGTTTGCTGCCGGATTGTATGGAGTCGAAGGACAGCTTTGAATTTTGTATTTGTCGCAGAACCTGTAGAATCGATGATCCCGGAACTGTGGTCCGTTATCATGGACGAATCTTTTGGGTATACCGAAACGACAAATGATGTTGGTGCGCAGGAACTGAAGGACTGATGAGGTCTTCATTTCGTTAAACGCAAATGCTTCTGACCACTTGGAGAAATAATCCGTAGCGGCGAAGATGAAGCGATGACCTTTGCTTGAAGGGGGAGAAATAGGACCTATGATGTCCATACCCCAGGCTTCGAAAGGCCATGAGATCGCTGTAGGATGTAGCCATTCTGGAGGCATGTGAATGTAATCTCCATGAACTTGGCATTGTTGGCAGCGCTTAGCGAATTGCATTGCGTCAGCTACCATGGTAGGCCAGTAATATCCTAACCTTTTTATCTGATCATAGAGCTTAGGTCCAGCCTGATGAGCTCCACAAAGACCAGCATGAACTTCTTTGAGTGTTTCTTCAGCCTCTTGTTGTGACAAGCAGCGTAGAAGTACTCCGTTGAAGGATTTCCTGTAAAGGATTTTTGAAGGAATATCCAAATGGAAGCTTGGGGTTCGCCTTTGGATGCTTACCCGTTCTTTGGATCTTCAGGTAGGATTCCGAACATAATGTAATCAATGAACGGATCCCTCCAGTCGCCAATTGAAGTTTGAAGGATTGAAATCCGACTTCCGACCACTTGGTGGCATTCAGCAACTGCTTGGTGTGTGTTAAGAGGAGGAAGGATTCTCCTTTCGCACACTGTGACTTGCATGTTTTCCCCTTCCTGGATTGCCATGGATGCGGCAAGTCCGGCTAGGGCATCTGCACGTATGTTTTCACCTCTACGAATGTGGGTGATGTGACAGATGTCAAACTTTTGCAGAAGTGATTGTGCCTTGTTGTAATAGGGCAACAAATCTGGCTTCCTAACTTCAAATTTCTGATTCATCTGGTTGACGATCAGTTGAGAGTCTCCAAAGACTTCCAGCATGGTGATACCGGATTCGATGGCGAGTTCCAATCCTAAGATCAGAGCTTGATATTCAGCTGCATTGTTTGTGCATGGTTCCAGTAGCGAGAAAGCGTGTGGAATCATGTATTTGTCGGGGCTAACAAAGAGGATGCCAACTCCCGAGATCAGCTGTCTTTTTTCATTTGTCCTGGTTGCACCGTCAAAGTACATGTCCCAGGAGGCACTTTGTGAGAAAGTCTCCACATTGTAGACTGGTTCGTCTGGGAGATCATCTCTGAGTGGAGAATCTTTAGGCAATGGATGCTCTGCGAGGAAGTCTGCTAGAGCTTGCCCTTTGATTTCTTTTTGTGGTACATACCTAATATCAAATTGTGACAGAAGGATGGACCATTTTGCCAGTCGAGCATTGAGAGAACCTGCCTTTGTGACAAGGACCTTCAAGAGGTTGACCCTCGAGACCAGGTAGACTGTGTTGGAAAGCAAGTAGTGATGCAGCTTTTGTACGGCGAACATCACTGCAAGACATTCTTTTTCGACTGGGAAGTAGCGATGCTCTGCACCTACTAGCATGCGGCTGAGGTAATATAGAGCAGCTTCTTTTCTTTGATCATTTTCTTGCGCAAGCAGAGCTCCCAGAGAGTGATCAAGGGCTCTTGTGTACAAGATGAATGGTTTCCCAGTGGTAGGAGCAGCTAACACTGGAGGTTTTGTCAGGTATGACTTGATGTCTTGGAAAGCAGCTTCACAGTCAGCATCCCAGACAAAGTTTACACCCTTTTTCATCAACCGGGAGAATGGACGGCATTTCCCCGAAAGATTGGAGATGAACCGTCTGATGTAGGCTAATCTCCCTTGAAGCCCTTTGAGTTCTCTCAAGGTTCTTGGAGAGGGCATTTCTAGAATGGCTTTGACTTTTATGGGGTCAAGCTCTATTCCAGCTTTCCGAACTAAGAATCCGAGGAACTTACTCGACGAGACGCCGAAGAAGCATTTCAAAGGATTCATTCGCAGTTTGTTTTTCCGAAGCCGGAGTGTAAGTGCTCTCATCAGACGATGCTTCGGAAGAGCTATAATCCCGAATTATCACATTACAGGAAGCTCTGACGGGAGACGTTGCCTGATCGGAGTCAGACTCATCCTCGGATGTGAGAGGATCGTCTATCCAGCAATTTTCTCCATTTTCAGGAGTTAAGGGAGGATGTACTTGATGGTCTTCAGGGACTTCAGGCTCTGGATTGCGAGGAGGCTCGTTGACGCGTTCTTGCTCTTGTTCTAGAGCGAGTCGCTGCAAGATCCTTGCATATTCTTCAAGATCAGGCATGGGAGCCGGATCTTCTTCTTCATCATCTCTTTGTGGCTCAACATTGTTGATTTCCACTGGAGTAATGAGAGGTGTTGGGTCAGCAGCATTTTCTTGTACAGCCTCTTGGTCTTCTTCATCATCAGACTAGGATCCTTGTGGCTGTAGGGGGTTATACCAGATTACTGGCATAAGATGAGACTCAGGAACCCATTCTTCATCGGAGAGATATTCTCCTGTTTCAAGGGACTCCTCCCACTCATCTGTGTAGTTGGATTCGAATCCATCATCGGTGTCGCTGGATTCGTATCCATCAATGGAGAATCCAACTACTGAATTGCAAGAGTATGATGCCTCCTGCATGGCTTCTTTAAATTGAGGGTGGCATGAAATCACTGAGAGTGAATTTCCTTACCCCCTTTGAAGTCTCTGGAAGGGATGTTTTTGTTACCTCCAGTGAAGCGGTAGAGGAAGCCTCTGCCTTTTCTTTGACCTCTAGTTTTGGCTGGGTCTTCTCTTGCCGTTTGAGCTTGAGGAGATGTTTCCTAGCCTGCCTTCGCTGTTGAGCTGTAGGCTTTATTTTCACGACCTCCCAATTTTCATCTTCCAGGAGATCGGGATGTACCCATATCGGTTGTCCGTCTGGTGTCGAATAAGGAACCAGTTCCTCGGACGCTTCGATTGAGTTTATCACCTTGAAGGAAGTAGTGATCTTCTTCTTCGGTGATCTTGATGTTTGTCCACATGTCACCATGTTGACGGAGGCAGACCCATAGTTTTTGTCAAAGGTGATGACTCCGTTTTTCCACATCTCATTTATTTTCTCTCTCACAACGAAGCATTGATTGAGAGGATGCGAGATCATCTGGTGGTATGGACAGTACCGAGGATCGTTGGTTTTGCCAACATCACCCGGTCTTTTTGGTTCAGGCAAGGTGAGCTTGCCGTTTGCCACAAGAGCCCCGAAGATTTCATCAACATCTTCATCAAACGGGTATTTCTTCTCTGCTCGTTCTTTGAAGGCATCAGAGAGTTCAGGTCTCTTACCAGCAGCTTTGTTTTCAGCTTTCTTTGGTGGCTGAGGAGCTGACTTGGTCTGCACATTGAGGACCTCTTTCTTCTTTGGTTTAGAGGTTGCAATGGCGGTTGGCTCTTTTCTTGATGATTTCTGACTGTTGAGGTCTTTAATCACCGTTTCAGCTTCCATGGAAGCTTCTAGGAGTTCTCCCAGGTTTTTTGATTTGTTGCCGATGATCATGGAGCGGATTCTGGCTCTCATGTTGTTTCGGCAGATGTCGACTAGCGACGCTTGTGGCAATACATCAGAGCATTTGTATGCCATTGCTTTCCACTTGTGAATGAAGTCATATGTTGATTCATTCTCCCCCTGTTTTAGGCTGCACAGCTGAGCCATAGTAGCGGGATGATCCTCACCTTTGAAGTGAGTCAGGAAGCGTGTCTCTAGCATGGCCCAGTTTTGGATTGAGTCCTCCGGCAGAGTGGAGTACCAATCGAAGGCCGTACCTTTTAGGGTACTTGCAAAGAGGCGGATCTTGAGTGCATCTTGATCTGCGATAGCTCCCGTCAGGATCTTGAAGTGGATGACGTGCTGTCTGGCTGATCCTTTCCCCGTATATGTTTGGAGAGTAGGATGCTTGAATTTGGTGGGGAACGGGACCGAGTCCATCCATAAGGGATATGGTGGCTTGATCCCATGCTCTTTGAGTATATCCTCTTCTTTTGCTTTGGCGAGGATACCGTCTACGTCCTTTTTGGTAAGGGCGCGTGACTCATTTTCTTCTTTATTTACCTCGTCATCTTGATGATTCGGAGGAGGTTCATTGTTCGCCTGATTTTGGAAGGCGAGGAGAAGGTTTTCCATCAGAGTTTCAATCCTCTGCTGGCCCTGTTCCAACTACTGGATGCGGGTGATCGCATCTTCTGGAGGTGGATTGTGGGGTGGTGGCTCAGAATTTGTAGCCAAGACATTCATCCTTCGTGATTCGAACGAAGAAACTGTCCTGGTGACTGAGCTGGGGCTCATTCTTTTCGAAGAGGAGCTTGAGGAAGGATCACTCTGCTGTCCTTTGCTTGAAGGAGCAGGGGATTCTTCTGAATGTCTTCTTGTCCTTGAGACGCTGCGGGTCATCGGACGTCGGACATGGATTTTTGTTGCTGATTTTTGGCGCCTTCTGGTTTTTCCAGCCATATGGACGGCAGCAACTTGGTTGGGTCTTTCTTTTTCGACCCATTTGGGAGAGACTTGAAGTGTGGGAGGCTGGGTCCTTTGCTTCTGTAGTCTCTTTTGTCGGTACGACGCGCGGCGGCGTATACGACGAGCAATTTGAGCTTCGGTCAGCTCTGACTGGGCTTTGACGATGAAGGATGTGCTCCCTCGGGCGCAGCAGCCGAGTCTGTCTTCTTTGTAGCTGGGCAAGGACAGGATGCGAACCCTATCCTTCGCCAGTTGCAGCGAAGCTTTGAATTTGTGAAGTTCGGCCCCTGTAGAGATGAAGGGTCGAACTGCAGATTTGTAGGCCTTAGCAGATGCTTGTGGAGGCCTTGTGATGCATGATTTGATTTTGGGCTTGTAGGAACAAGCCGGCTCATGCTGGGATGACTTGGAAGTCAGGTTGGAGATGGGTCTCTCCTCTTTCATGTAAGCAAGAGGATAGAACTGGTTCTCCTTGAGTGGGGCCAGGAATGCTGGCTTAGTGGATGTCTGGGACCTTCTCTGTTTTGGTGAAGGTCTTGGGGACCAAGTCTTGGGGTAGACCTGGTTGTTTGCAGGTCGAGGCTTCGTGGGGCTGCCACGGGCTTCAGGCCTTTTGGTGCTCGCCTTTGGTGTCACGGTAGTGACACGTTGAGAGGCGAGTTTCTGCTTCTTGGAGGGAGCAGTTTGTTCCTCAGGAAGTGGGAATGGTCCCAGTGTCCTAAAGACGATAGTCCGGGGAGTCGAGGTCGACCCGGAGTTCACAGAGTTGCCGAGGGAGTTGACACTTCGGCAGCTGATGGGGCGCTTGTAGGTGCGCGTGGTTTGCTTCTGTTGAAGCATGAGTTGGTGCTTGCTTTCGTCGAAAGTAATGGTTAGTGAAGCTGCCATTGTTAGTTTTTTTCGAAAATTTCTTAAACAAGACCACATCCATTAGTAATCACAAGAATATAATGATCATAAATGGGAAGTTCTATGGTTTCGTCTTTCCAAATTGCTCGAGGTAGATGACCCAAGCAATATGAGGAAGGCAAAATGCCATAGAAGGTACAATTGTTCTGATCGCAGGTATGGTAAGCCCGGAATGGGCATCCCAGTGACTGCTAGAAGCAATTGTGAACTTAAATTCGACTTATCGAGAAGCAGAGCTTACTCGAGGTAAGAAGAATATAAAGTTGGAGTTACAGATGTGCCGGTCGCAATACAGTAGACCCTGAAAGGGCGTACTAGTACCGCTAGACACAAATGTTTTGAGACCGCATCTATGAGATGAGATTCTCTGTTTTGAAAGGTCAAGATTGGATTCATCAAAGAGAGCAGATGGTATTCCAATCTGAACACGGGCTCAGCGATTTCCGCGAGCGCCAGTGCTCAGAAAGAAATGAACCATGATTTCTCGGATCTGAATCTAAAAATGACGAGTTTTTTTTTGAAAGGCCAATATCGGGTTTATCAAAGAGAGCAAAAGGCACTCCAATCTGAACACGGGCTCAGCGATTTCCGCGAGCGCCAGTGCTCAGAAAGGAGAAGACCAAGATTTCTCTAATCTAAACCCAAAATGACGGAAGTTTTTTTTTTGAAGATTTTTTTTTTTTAAATCTTTTTTTTTATTATTTTTTTTATTTATTTTTATTTATTTTTTTTTAAGATTTTTTTTTTGAAAATTTTTTTTATTTTTTATTTTTTATTTTAAAATTTTTATTTTTAAAAATTTTATTTTTGAAAAAAATTTATTTAAAAGACGAGAGAGTACACATAGGCCTCCTAACTAGGTCTTATGAAATCTTGATTGATAGAATTGCCCCCAGGTAAGGGTAGGATTACTTAATGAACCCGTTTGGAGGACCCTTGCCTAGAACAGTCAAGCTGTCATTACACTCTGGACAAGGCTTTTCTTTGAATCAACCATGATCAAAGAACACAGTTGGTTTAACCTTAGTGGTCTATGTCTTTTTTTTTTATATATTTTTTATTTTATTTTTATTTTTATGAATTCATCGAAGAGAAAAAATGGCCCAAAACCTTAGTCGAACAGGCTCAACATTTCTGCAAGCGCGATGAACGATAGGAACGGATCAAGGTTTCTCAATTTTGAATCCAAATTGAGAAATCTAAAATTTTTATATATATATATATATATATATTTTTTATTTTTTGATGAACTCATCGAAGAGAAACCATGGCCCAAAACCTTAGTCGAACAGGCTCAACATTTCTGCAAGCGCGATGAACGATAGGAACGGATCAAGGTTTCTCAATTTTGAATCCAAATTGAGAAATCTAAAATTTTTTTTTTTATATTTTTTTTTTTTAGATTTTTAATGAACTCATCGAAGAGAAACAATGGCCCAAAACCTTAGTCGAACAGGCTCAACATTTCTGCAAGCGCGATGAACGATAGGAACGGATCAAGGTTTCTCAATTTTGAATCCAAAAATGACAAATCTGATTTTTTTTTGTTTTTTAAATTTTTTTTTTTTTGAAAAGAGAAAGAGTGGAAATAAATTCAAAGAATTAGAAATTTCCAAACAAAAAATCTCATCTCATTTTTTTTAGATGCGGAATTCAACATAGGCCACCAATTATAAAGTAGCCAAGGAATCGAAAAAAGAAATATAAGCATAGAGCAAAATATATGATATGCAAATATTTCATTTCTAGCATCGTGTTCTCAAATAAACGAGTCCCACCGGGTGTGCCAGCTTGATGGACCGCGCTCCTGCTTGGTTTCTACCGAGGTCGGCGGACGTGGGAGTCCGTCGGGTCCGACCCTTTCGTAACCGGGGGGCAAGGGCGTGAATCAACATTTCTTTTTTTTTGTGGGTGTGCCGGATTTTCTATTTTTACTTGGAATTGCAAGTGGTGATCCGGAGATCAACCTTCGCAAGTAAAAAGGAAATCAACTTCTTTCAAGTTTTCCATTGCACATATATTTAAGAAAAGAGACATTTTCTTGATTTGCCGTGAAAGGCGATTTTTTTTGGCATTTATAGCCGATTTTGGCATTTATAGCCGATTTTTGGCGTTTATAGCCGATTTTGGCGTTTATAGCCGATTTACAATCCTTATCAATAATGAAAGACAAGAATTGTGATTTTTGTCTCTTTTAAAAAAATACAAACTACAATGAAAAGCAAGAAAAGGAGGATCTAACTTCTCAGGAGATTGTGGGGGACTCGTTTAGATTGACGGTCGCAAGCCATATGTGGACTTCGCCATCATCCATGCAGATGAGAACAGAGGATGCTATTGATTCGCTTGGCTTGGCTATAACCTCAGGTTTTTAGAGGACAAAGACCAAAAGGAGGTCCTATGTCCAATAAAAAGCCGAGTAGACGGGCTGAAAAGCCATATCTAAGCCATTGGAGGCAGGAGGAGAAGGCAAGGACCTTGGGGGGGGGGTACCCCCCAAGGGACTTTTGTCACCTTGTTGCGGTGGCCGGCGTAGAACTTCCGCAGAGTTTTCTCTCTTTTTCTTTTCTCTGGATTTCTGACTGCTGTCTGTTGATGTTCGTTGTCTGTTGTTGTTGTGTTTTTCTTCTTGGAGAGCCCTCCTATTTATAGGCTTTTAGGTAGCCTTTTAGGTGGGTTTATGGGCTTTTATTGTCATTAAGCCGCATAATGAGAGGAGTTACAAAATTGAATTGTTTATTTTGTAACTCCTTTTTCTTGGCTTCTGATTGGCCGGAGGAGATTGAGGGCATTTAATCGCCTTTAATCGCCATGATGGGAGGAGTTTCATGGGTTAAATGCCATGAATCTCTTGACTTGTAACTCCCGAATGCTTGCTTCTGATTGGGCCGTCCAAAGAAATGGATTAATGACTGTAATAAAGCTAGTCAATTAATCGCATTAAGTGGTCGCCGAGCAGCTGAAGAGTCGCGGGCCGTGCCACGTCTTTTGGAATTCTTCTGTCGATGATCATCGATGGATCTTCATGTAGATCGACATCAGATGACCATGTAATTTCAGGTGTTTGTTGCCAACAGTGGGTCGGTGCCATCTGTCCTGTCGATTTCTCGATCGGTCGGGTGGAAAGCACACTTTTTTGGTTGACCGGGTGGCGATCAATACTGTCTTCGATACTCTTGATGATTTACCCGTGTTTTGGACGGATGTCAGAGGACTTGGTGTCTCAAAAGCATGAATTTTGGAAAGTACCAGAGGCTGGGCCCTTCGAATCGTGAAAAAACGGCGAAAACCGGGGTTTCCGGGGCTTTCCCGGCGACCCCGGGGTCCAAGGTCGCCGGCGACCCTGGCCCAGGGTCGCAGGGGTCTGCGACCCTGGGGGGGTTTTCCCCCTTTCGTGTCCCGTTTTGCGTCCGTTTTTGCTTTTTTTCTGATTCTTTTTTCTTCTGTACTTTTCCTTGACATTTTAACCATTTATTGGCCTGATTTCTTTGTAGGAAACCTGATGAGAATCCTTGCATTTTATTTTGCAAAGCTTCCAATTTCCTGAGAAAGCCGAAGACTTTGTCGCGCAGAGCTGCCAATTTTCTGTCAGAAGCTGAAACTGGGCCAAACGATGTCGGAATGACCTGAAATTTGGTGTGAAGCCTCCTGAGCAATAAATAAGACCAACCATAGGCTTTTGTTTGAGTTTCGAAGCCGTTTGGGGTCCTATCACCTGTAGACTTGCTTTTTGTCGCGATGAAGATGTCGCGGTTTGATGTGCGGTCAATCGATGTCCGATTGACTCGAAATTTGACAGGGAGCCTATTGGAGTCATTTTAAGATGATCCATAGGTTCTGTCTTGGAAATCATGGTCCCGAAGAGCTTTTGTCGCCGAGAGCTCCTTTTCGGCTGTCGAAGAAGCGAAGTTAGGCCAAATGATTTTGAAATGGCCCGAAACTTCTTGTGTACTCCTCTTTTGGCTGTCTGGAAGAATCTTGCAGTTTTTGTTTGATTCTAACAAGATTTGATTTTTGGAAGCAGCATTGCCTATTTATGGCAGGTTGCGACTTCATGTAGCTCTTTGGATCTTGAAGAGGCAAAGTGACATTTTTGGTGTCAACATATACTTCTTGGAAAATGAATTGTATATATTTTATACTTTTTTTTAAAGTTCCCCTTATTATTTGCATTGCTTTCCATCTTCTAATCCATATTCAGTAATCCTCAGGTGGGATCTTTTCATGCTATAGTGATCTCTCTCTCTCTCTCTCTCTCTCTCTCAGGCATAAAGGTATATGAGGTTCTCCAAAAGCTACTGACTACTTTTGAGATTTATATGTAATTGTTTTAAATGAAGTTTATTTGTTTACTTGATATTTACTTTTAGATTTAAATAAAATTGTCCTTGGATGAATTTGTTTGAAGGAATAACGCGGGCCCTGAAGCTCTAGTTGGTATTAATATATTTAAGAAAGTAATCATATCATCCGCATCCAGACTGCCTTCTTTGGTATAATAGTATCATCCTCAGATTCAACAAAATCTCAAAAGTCATCTTCCTCCCCTACTCTTTCACACAAGTAAACCCAACTTCCTTTCCATATGTACTATCACCTCTCCATTTAGGCATACATGTACTTATACGTGAACAGAAGATAAAATATTTATCACAGATCACACTCAACATGTTACTGTAGCCGAGGTTTTGGACTAACCATAGCATAAGGTACATGTTAAAAGTACTGGGGGTGGATTTGAATCACATTCCGGGTCGAACTTGGGTCAGGACCAGTCCAGGTTGACCCAATAATCCAATCTAGAGAAAAGGGGCGAAATGAATGACCACTAACGGCTATCATGAAGAGAAGTAAATAGAGCCCTGGATTCAAAGAGAAAAACACTCCACGATCTAAAGCTTGGCAGTTACCGCCTACCACAATGAGGAAGGGTGAACATGCGCAGGTGGAGGGCAAGAATCCAAGGACCAACGGGAAACATATAAGGAGGAAAGAATAAAAGGAGAGGTAGGAAATTTTTTGACTACAACTTGAATCACAATTTGAACACAGTCCAGAGGCTAATTTAACCATCGGAGGAGCCTCGGTCGGATTACCCGATCGAGTCTTCACGGTGATTTTCTGTGATTCTGGGAAATTGATTTGAAACAAAAGCAAAGGAAGGTCAACCTCACCATCGACAAGCCGAGCCGACCTCTACTCCTAGGTTTTATTCAAAACCAGATCTTATAATTGGCACCGTCTGTGGGAAGCGAAGGAGGGAAATCATCCACTAACGCTTCTTCTTACTGAGAGACATGACGGATCAAGAGCATGCTCTAGGATCACAACATCAGGTTGGACGACCTTTGTCTTAAATATAGGGAACCCAAGATAAGGGGCGACGAAAATGCTCAAGGAAGGATCCTATAACCAACCACTCTGGTGGTGTAGATGTTGAATATGTACCATATACTGATAGCAACCGGACCATCCCTTTTTAATAAGAAAGGATGGATCCAGTCAGAAGTTTACCACGCTGACCAAAGCCATGCCATAAACTCACCATCCGTGGATAAACTACAAAGAGAACCCCACCAAAGGCAGGGCTATGGCCACCAAATACAAGCTCCATCGCGGGACGCATATGCCCGCCTGGAGTAATCTTACAAAAAAGTTGTTCGGGATTTGACAGAGGGAGTAACGCAGCGAAAGGAGAAGATCAACTATTTGTTGCTGGAACTGGAGGTTGTTGACACCAAAAAGTCACTTTGCCTCTTCGACATTAAGAAGCTACATGAAGCCACATCATACCATAAACAGGCAATGCTACTTCAAAAATCAAATCTTGTCAGAATCAAACAAAAACTACAAGATCCTTTAAAACAGCCAAAAGAAGAGTACACATGAAGTTTTAGGCCATTTCAACATTATTTGGCGTAAACCTCACTCTTCCAGCAGCTGAACAGGAGCTCTCAGCTGCGACAGTGTTGAAGACATCATATCTTTGATCAAAGCCTGTGTATGGTCTCAAAATATCTCCAAAAGGGTCCATGTCAAGTTTCAGGTCAAACCGACAATGTTTGACCTTACATCAACCCTCAAGCAGCAAAATCAAGCCTCTAGGCGACGAGAACCACCGATGATGAGTGTTAAATATTACATATTTTACCCCTCATTAGTCCAGGTTTTATCAGCATATCATTTACTTTACACAGAGATTTTATCATTCTATCACATTAAACGGATTATTGGATTATCATGCATAAATCTGATTATTTATAGCGCATGTTTATGTAATTTTTCTTGTGTAGGTGGACCCCACGACTACCCCAACCTTCTGGCTAGTGTCATGAGGCATCAAGAAGAGATTTCAATAAAGAAGTTACATGAAGAAATCTTGGCGAAGTGTTGAAGAATTCCAAAATAAGAGAATAAGACTTTAAGCATAAAAGAAGTCATTTTCTAACACAAAAGAGTGGTTGGTGTATTGGTTAGAACTTGGGTTCCTATAAAATAGGTTATGGGTTCAAACCCCAACAATTACAGTTCTTTTTTACATAAAAGATATTTTATCCAACTCTAACTTCTACACAAAATGAAGGACCATAAAAAGCAAAATGCACATATGCTTTTGGAAGGTAATCAAAAGCCTTCAAGTTGCAACCAATCAAATGAAAGAAATCCATGAGCCAATCAAATGTCTTCAATGTTTCTATAAATTGGAATATTTTTGTAGAGAAAAAAAGGAGATCTTTTGGCAAGTTAGTCTTTTATCAATTTTATTTTACATTCTTTGTACTTTTAGATTGTGATTAGGAGCTTCTTTATAACTAATCTAGAGAGCGTGTGTAATTGAATATCATTAATGAAGATTTGAAGCTCTTTCTTGATGTTTAGTGGCTAAAGCTCTTGGATTAGGCTCTCCTTTTGAAGCTAAGTAATGTGAGTAGTTCAATTCCGTGCATGTTTTAGTTTAAGTTCCTTACTTGTGCCTTAATTGATTAGTAGATTTTAGATTTAGTTGTGCTAATCTCTCTCATTTCTCATGCTCTATCTCTACACTTGATGCTTGGATAATCTGAATTAATGTTTTGTAGTTTGATTAAGTTCTCTCACATAGCATGTTCTAGAGCCCTTATCTTTGATCTTTTGTAGCTTGATTTTGATGAATTATTGTTAGGGTAGCTAGATAGAGTGTGTAATTGAATATCATTAATGAAGATTTGAAGCTCTTTCTTGATGTTTAGTAGCTAAAGCTCTTGGATTAGGCTCTCATTTTGAAGCTAAGTAATGTGAGTAGTTCAATTCCATGCATGTTTTAGTTTAAGTTCCCTACTTGTGCCTTAATTGATTAGTAGATTTTAGATCTAGTTGTGCTAATCTCTCTCATTTCTCATGCTCTATCTCTACACTTGATGCTTGGATAATCTGAATTGATATTTTGTAGTTTGATTAAGTTCTCTCACATAGCATGCTTTAGAGCCCTTATCTTTGATCTTTTGTAGTTTGATTTTGATGAATTATTGTTAGGGTAGCTAGATGATGATCTAGGATCTTGGCCTTTGATTTTCTTTAATTTGATCTTTATTGTTATATCATCAAATCCAATTAGGCAAGAGATTGCTAATTGGATTGTAGATTTGGGAATTGAATTAGAACATGCATTGTTTGAATTAATTACATACTTAGTGGATTTTGGATTGCCTAATATATTATTCTTATTATTGTTAATTTAAATCTTTATTTGATTTGTTATTTTCACTTCTAGATTGTTAGATCTACACTTCACACCACTTGTTTTAAAATCATATACATTTCACACCACATCTTCACCTTAAATCTTCCATTTCTGCCACCATTCACACACTAGTTTAGCGTAGCTTGTTAGATTAGCTTAGATCTAATTAACTTCATATTTTAGACTATTAATTATTTGTTTACATTGCATAGTTTAGTAGTTTTTCTTGTTCACTTCAATTGTCTATATTAGCTATATCTTAGTTCAATTCTACTTAAATTGGACTCATTGCTTGTTCCATATTCTCTTCGTGGGATAGATAATCCAGACTCTTTTGTCCTTTACTAGTTGAAGACACTGTAGTCTTGCGGTTAAAAGTTGTACATATAAGTGTCGATCAACCGAGACCATCACTCATCAAACAGAGCACATGAGTGGCTTTAAAATGCTTCCAAAGGGCTACATGTCAAGTTTCAGGTCATTTCGACAACATTTGACTAGACTTTGACTCTCCGAAGCCAAATCAGGCCTCCCGGTGGCAAAGTTCCCCGGGACCATGGTTTCCAAATCAGAGCTAATGGATTGTCTCAAAATGACTCCAATAGGCTTCCTGTCAAAATTCAAGTCAATCGGACATCGGTTGACCGTACATCAAAGCGCGACATCTTCCTCGAGACAGAATCAAATCTACTGGCGACAGGACCCCATACAGCTTTAAAATTCAAACAAAAGCCTATGGTTGGTCTTATTTATTGCTCAAGAGGCTTCACCTCAAATTTTAGGTCATTCCGACATTGTTTGACCCAGTTTTGGATTCTGACGGCAAATCAGCAACGCTGCGCGACAAAGTCTTCGGCTTTCCCAGAAAATCAAAAACTTTTTACTCTGATATGCAAGGCTTCTCGTCAAGTTTTCTACAGGGAAATCAGGCCAAAATATGTAAAAAAATGTCAGGAAAAATACCGAAGAAAAAAGAATCGGAAAAACTGGAAAGACGGCCGAAAATCGGCGACCAAAAGGGATAACAATCCCCATGGTCGCCGCATGGTCACCGGCGACGCTGGAAATCCGGGTCGCCGGGTTTTCGTCAAATTATCTTTTTTTGGTCCCTTTTTGCGTTTCGAGATGTCCAGTCCCTGTGGTTTCTCCAAAATCTGATTTTTGAGGCACGAAATCCATCGATCTTCATCAACATCACGGATCCGCCTCAGAAATGATGGAATTGTCATCAATCGTTCAGACATCACCAACCGGCCGACAAAGAAAGCATGCTTTCTGCCTGATTGATAGATAAATCGATAGGACAAGTGGCACTGGCTCACTGGTAGCAATCAATGTCTGAAGTTGCATGGTCATCTGACATCGATCGGCATGAAGGTCCATCGGTAATCATCGCAAGAAGAATTCCAAAAGACGTGGCATGGCCCGCGACTCTTTAAGTTACTTGGCGACCACTTAATGCAGTTAAATGACCTGCTTTATGACAAGTTAATGCAGTCATTAACTCATTATTTTGGACAGCCCAATCAGAAGCAAGCAAATGGGAGTTACTAGTCAGCCATAAACACGACATTAACCCATGTAACTTCTCCCATCATGGAGCTTAAAAGCGATTAAAGGCTCTTAATTCTCCACCGACCAATCAGAAGCCAAGAAAAAGGAGTTACAAAATAGTGAAAATAAAACTTGTAACTCCTCCCATTATGTGGCTTTATTACATTTAAAGCCCATAAACCCACCTAATGGCTACAAAAAGCCTATAAAAAGGGGGTCATTCCAAGAAGAACGGATTGGAATCCAAAAGATCGGAATCTAAAAGATCGGAACGCCGGAAAATCGATCAGAAAACTCTGCCAAAGTTGCTACAACGACCTCTCCTCCACTGAAGAAGTCCTGCACCGACCACCGCTATAAGGTGACAAAAGTCCTTTGGGGGGCACCCCCTAAGGCCTCCTACTATTGTCTCTGTGGCTTAGATGTGGTTTTTCAGCCCGTCTAGTTATCTTTTTACTGGATATAGGACCTCCTCTTGGTCTTTATCCTTTAAAGATCTGACGTTTAAGCCAAGCCAAGCGAATCAAGAGCACCCTCTATTCTCATTTGAAGGATGATTGTGAAGTCCACATACGACTTGCGACCGTCAATCTGAATAAGTCCCCACAATCTCCTGAGAAGTTAGATCCCCCTTTTCTTGCTTTTCATTGTATGTTGTATTATTTAAAGAGACATAAAAAAAATCACAACTCTTGTCTTTCAGTATTGTTGATACCAAAAATGTCACTTTGCCTCTCCAACATCAAGAAGCTACTGAAGCCGCAGCATAACGCAAACATATAATGCTACTTCAAAAATCAAATCTTGTAAGAATCAAACAAAAACTACAAGATCCTTCAAAATAGCCAAAAGAAGAGTACACATGAAGTTTTAGGCCATTTCAACATTATTTGGCCTAACTTCACTCTTCCAGCAGCTGAACAGGAGCTCCCGGCGGCAACAGCATCAAAGACATCGGATCTTCGATTAGAGCCTATGGATGGTCTCAAAATACCTCCAAAAGGCTCCATGCCAAGTTTCAGGTCAAACCAACAACGTTTGACCCTACATCAACCCTCAAGCAGTAAAATCAAGCCTCTCGGCGACAAGAACCACCGAGGCCATCACTCATAGAATAGAGTACATGGGTGGCTTCAAAATGTTTGCAAAGGACTACATGTCAAGTTTCAGGTCATTTCAACAACATTTGACCAAACTTGGACTCTTGAAAGCCAAATTAGGCCTTGAGGTGGCGAAGCTCCCTGGGACCATGGTTTCCAAATCGAAGCTAATGGGTTGTTTCAAAATGACTCCAATAAGCTCCCTGTTAAATTTCAAGTCAATCGGACATCGATTAACCGTACATTAAAGCGCGACATCTTCCTCGCGACAAAATCAAGTCTACTAGCGACAGAACCCAACATAGCTTCAAAACTCAAACAAAAGCCTTTGGTTGGTCTTATTTATTGCTCAGGAGGCTTCACCTTAAATTTTAGGTCATTCTGACAACGTTGGCCCAATTTTGGCTTCCAACGGCAAATCGACAACTCTGTGTGACAAAGTCTTCGGCTTTCCCGGAAATTCAAAAACTTTACACTCTGATACGCAAGGCTTTTCGTCAAGTTTTCTATCGGGAAATCAAGCCAATAAATGCACAAAAATGTCAGGAAAAATTTGATAGAAAAAAGAATCGGAAAGGACGCAAAAAAGGCCGAAAATCGACGATCGAAAGGGGAAAAACCCCCATGCTCGCCGGCGACCATGGAAATCAGGGTTGCCAGATTTCCGCCAAAAGACCATTTTTCGGTCCCTTTTGCATTTCGAGATGTCCGGCCCCTGTGGTTTTCAAAAATTCTGACTTTTGAGTCACCAAATCCGTTGATCTTCGTCAACATCATGGGTTTGTCTTCGAGAGCATTAAATCATCATTGATCGCTTCGAAATCACCAACCAACCGACCAAGAAAGTACACTTTCTGCCTAATCGATAGAGAAATCGACAGGACAGGGTCCCACTGGTAGCAATCAATGTCTGAAGTTGCATGGTCATCCGACATTGATCAGCATGTAGATCCATCGGTGATCATCGCAAGAAGAATTCCAAAAGACGCAGCATGGCCCGCGACTCTTCAAGCGAGCTAGCGACCACTTAATGTGGTTAATTGACCCATTTTATGGCAACTTAATGCGGTCATTAACTCATTATTTTGGACGGCCCAATCAGAAGCGAGGAAAAAGGAGTTACAAGTCAATGCAATCATGGCATTAAAATCATGAAACTCCTCCCATCATGGAGATTAAAGGCAATTAAAAGCCTTTAATTCTCCACCGGCCAATCAGAAGCCAAAGAAAAGGAGTTACAAAATAAATGAATTAAAGCTTGTAACTCCTCACATTATGCGGGTTTATTACATTTAAAGCCCATAAACTCTCCTAAATGGCTACCAAAGGCCTATAAAAGGAGAACAATCCAAGAAGAAAGGGTCCAAGAAAATCCAAACACGGGTCCAAGAAAAATCGATCCAAAAAGGAGAAAATCCATCAGGAAATCTCATAGAAAAGAGAAAACTCTGCCGAAGTCTTACATCGACCACCGCTACAAGGTGACGAAAGTCCCTTGGGGGGAATTCCACCCCCCCAAGGCTTTCTCCTCCTGTCTACATGGCTTAGACGCGGCTTTTCAGCCCATCTACTTAGCTTTTTATTGGACATAGTGTGAGGACCCGGGTCAGCTGTGAGTAAGGCAGGGACTCCGTCCTACATCGCCTATGAGGCCGCCCGAAGCCAGGCTTATAGGTGTGAGTCCCCTCTTCGTTGGTAAAACGCGTTTTGGGTCTCAAAAGGGCCCGAGAACAAATCTGTGAGGGTGTTTGGCTGCGAGCTAGGCCCAAAGCGGACAATATTATACCAGTGGGTTTGGGTCGTTACAAATTGGTATCAAAGCCGGGGGCGGCTCTCCTTTAAGTGGTGGGGAGTGTGAGGACCCGGGTCAGCTGCGAGCAAGGCAGGGACTCCGTCCCACATCACCTATGAGGCCGTCCGAAGCCAGGCTTATAGGTGCGAGTCCCCTCTTCATTGGTATAACGCGTTTTGGGTCTCAAAGGGGCCCGAGAACAAATCCGTGAGGGTGTTTGGATGCGAGCTAGGCCCAAAGCGGACAATATTATACCAGTGGGTCTGGGTCATTACACATAGGACCTCCTCTTGGTCTTTGTCCTCTAAAAATCTGAGGTTAAGCTGAGCCAAGCAAATCAAAAACATCCTCTGTTCTCATCTACATGGATGATGGCGAAGTCCACACATGGTTTGCGACCGTCAATGTGAACAAGTCCCCACAATCTCCCGAGAAGTTAGATCTCATTTTCTTGCCTTTCATTGTATGTTGTATTGTTTAAAGAGACATAAAAAAATCACAACTCTTGTCTTTCATTATTAATAAGAATTATAAATCGGCTATAAATGCCAAAAATCTCATTTCACAGCAAAAACCGCCTTTTACGGCAACATCGCCTTTTACGGCAAGCCAAATGAAATCGCCTTTCACGGCATTCAAAAACAAACATCTCTTTTCTTTATATGTGCAATGAAAAACTAGAAAAAAGTTGATTTCCTTTTCTATTTGCGAAGGTGGATCTCCGGACCACCACTTGCAATTCCAAGTAGAATAGAAAATATGGCATACACACATAAAAAAAATGTTGATGCTCGTTCTCAAGCGCCTTCGGACGCGAAAGGGTCGGACCTGATGGACTCTCACGTCCGTCGACCCCGGTAGTGCCGTGAACCGGCGCGTTCGAAAGCGGGTCCATCAAGCTGGCGCACCCGGTGGGACTCGTTCATTTGAGAACATGATGCTTAGAAATGAAATATTTGCATATCATATTTTTCTCTATGCTTATGCTTCTTTTCTAGATTCCTTGGCTTCTTTCTACTTGGTGGCCTATGTTGGATTTCGCATCTGAAAAAAATGAGAAGGGATTTTTTTGAAATTTCTAATTCTATCTTTGAGTTTATTTCCACTCTTTCTCTTAAAAAAATCTGATTTCTCATTTTGGATTCAACTTTGAGAAACTTTGATCCTTTCCCTTTCGGGCAAGTGCTAGCAGAAATGTTGAGCCGGCTCGGGTTGGGGAATGGGCATCGTTTCTCTTCGATGAGTCCATTATAGATCTTAAAAAAAAATCAGATTTCTCATATTGGATTCAACTTTGAGAAACTTTGATCATTTCCCTTTCGGGAACTTGCCTAGGAAGACGTATAGGCCCTCATTGAGAAGGCATTAGCAAACTAGACGCCCCACCAAGAGACTGTGGCCCGAGCAAGGTACTTGGGAGGTGCACAGAACTTTGAATCTCCTTTCTCAAAGGAGATAGAGAGAGCAGATCCACCTTGGCGGTTCTCAACCCCCAAGCTAAGGATCTATGATGGAACTTCTGATCCTGCCGACCACATTCAGCACTACCAACATTCCATGGCACTGTGGATCGGAAATGGGTCGCTGATGTGCATGGTCTTCCCTTCAAGTTTAGGGGATCTAGCCTTGAATTGGTTTTCCCGCCTTAAGCCAAGATCAATCCACAGCTTCTGGGAGCTTGCAGGGTCTTTTGTCACCCGTTTTGTCACAAACTCCAAGCAGCCAAAGGATGTTGGAGCATTATTGTCTCTTAAAAAACAAAGCTCGGAGAGCCAGAAGGAGTTCAGTGCTTGCTACTGATGCCTCTATTATGAGGTAGAGGGCAGTAAGGAACAAGTAGCGGTGGCCACCTTCAAGCTAGGGCTACCAAAAGAGAGTCAGCTTCACCAATCGCTGACTAAGCGATCCCCATCCACGCAAGGAGAGATAATGGAAAGAATCGAAGAGTTCGTCAAATTGGAAGAGGACATGGGAGTTGTCAGACCCCGACCCAGGTTTGCTTTGATTAGCATCGTTTTAAGCCAAGATTAGATCTTAAGCGTGATTAGATAACGTTTAGCCTAGATTGTGAGCTCGATAGACTTTCCATAGCTTTGGAAATTTTCGAGAGTCGTTGATTTTTGCCCGTGGGACCCTTGTACGTGTTAGAGAAATTATTCTTAATTTTTGGAAAATTATGATTATTAATCCTCTTGATTTATAAAAATAGAATTTACAACTTTTATGTTCTCTTCGTCCGTTTTCGAAACTCGGAAATCGCATTTTCAGCAAAAAGGGTAAAACAGGCTATTCACCTTGAAATCTATGCATGAATTTCAATGTTTGCAAAATCATGTAAAAATTCTATTTTTGGAAACTAGAAATTTCGATGATCGTTTTACTCTCTTACGTCGATCTCATCCGGGACCCACAAGATGATGTTTTTAAGCCTTGAAGTTGTTTGACCTGGTGGGACCCACATCCCACCCAACTTAAAAGAGAAACCCACGTTGACAATCATCTTCTTCTTCATTTCGTTTTCGGTTGGAGATGTAACAGAGAGAGCTCTTTTCCTTCCTTCCTCACAACTTCTCTCCTCTGCATGTCTACCTTCTTGTATGCTAATTGAATATTGGATTTCACAAATCCCTTCTCCTCATCTCAAGCTTTCTATTGGTACTATTTTCAAAACTTTTAGCTAGGTTCATCTTCATCCAGAGGTTTCTCTCCCTTGTTAGGACTGTTAGAGGTAAGGCTTGACCTTCTTCTCTTAGCTATGGGTTCTCTAGACCCTAGAGAAGCTTTTTAACATGCATGCAAAGTGGTTCTTGAATAACCAATTTTATTTCAAAAATCTGGAATTTTTCTTGAGATGGTTTTTCATGGATTTTATAGCTTGGAGTCAGCTGAGAGAGATGTGTTTGGGAGATTCATTTGAGTGCATTTTGGACCTAAGGAAAGTGAATGAATGAAATATGAATATGCATGTGTTTATTTATGGTTTCATCTTGATTTCTTGCTTTTGAATCTATTATGTTAATCTTGCTTTAGTTTGAGGTTTAGTTTACTAAACATATGTTTTATTGTTCATATGTTTTATCATTTCATTGAAATCTATATTGATTTATTTCATTGAATTTTGTCTTGAGAATGATTTCAGTTAAATTGGAATTTTTATGTTTGGATTGTTGGAATTTGGAAGTGATTGAAAGAGGTTTGGTTGGTTGGAATTGAAATGATAAATTGGGAGTGTTGATTGGTGAAATGGAGGAGATTTTAGCTCAGTTTATTGCAGGGAAACTCTGTGTTGAAATGAGAAATGTTTGGAGAAGAGAAAGGACTGAAAAAGCTTCAGAAAATCATTCTCGCAGCAACGTCGGTTAGCCAACCAACAGGTGACCGAACCAGCTCGGTTCAATTTCCCGAGAGTTACAAATTTCTGAAAATTTCTGATGCGGAGTGTCGGCTAACCGACAGGTAACCGACACCTCTTCGGTTCCATTTCCAGAAGTTGTTCTTCTCCCTGATCCTGATGCTCGGCTAGCTGTCGGTCAGCATGTCGGTTAACTGACTTGACCCTTGTCGGCTAACCGACAGCCAGCAGAAAGGTGACCGAAATTCACCAGATTTTTAGAAATGAAAGGGAATGGAAGGGTTTTCTATCCCAATCACTTGTGGACCCTCCTTGGTAGAAGTATACACCTTGATATCCTTAATGTCGTTTAAAAATTGGGCACTATCTAAACGAATGATCGACATGGGGTTTCAAAGTATATATGGTTCGACAATCACAGTCTCAAGGTATTGATGAAAAATTATGATTTATAAAACCAATCTCTCGTCTTGTGATTTGTATTGATTTCAAGAGAAATATTTCCAAGGTTTTTATTTTAAAACCCCATTTGGGAATGATTGAGTGAATGGTGTTTTTATACACATCGTGTCGGGACGACTATTTTGAGAACAAAACCTTGAGGCAAGATGGGGCCAGAGCAATGTAGTGTGAGCCCATGAGCCAAAGAGAACAAGAGTGCGTATACTTGATTTAGAGTGAATAGTTTCCGAATTTTGAAGTATCAAACTTTGTTTTGAAAATGTGTATTTTAGTGTCGGCTCCACTCAACTTGGACGACCATTGCCGGTCTGATCAACCACCGTGGGTCCTTAAATCTTGTACCAACATTGGATTGGTAAATACGTACGTGCTTGCTTGTTTATTTAGCCCGTTCCGAGGCGGGATTTGTGTGTGGTCCTCAGTTTACTAATCTACTACATTTTATGTTATGATAGTGTCTCCCTTCTCCTTTGTGTGATGGAGAATCTTGAGTGCTCTTGTCACTTTGTGTGTCGGAGAATGGAGCTATATGTGGTTGCCAAGGTATCATTTTCGAATGGTACGTGCTTGCTTGTTTATTTAGCCCGTTCCGAGGAGGGATTTGTGTGTGGTCCTCAGTTTACTAATCTACTACATTTTATGTTATGATAGTGTCTCCCTTCTCCTTTGTGTGACGGAGAATCTTGAGTGCTCTTGTCACTTTGTGTGATGGAGAATGGAGCTATATGTGGTTGCCAAGGTATCATTTTCGAATGGTGATCTTGATTTATGAATGGATCTTATAAATGATATTGCATTCAAATGTTTTGTTTTATACAATTCTCTTTATCGTACATGTTGTTCTATTTATTTCAAAACTATTGATTTATAGCATGATTGTACATCATTCCTTTGCCTGCCAGACCGTCGTGTCTGACCCTTTCATTTTGGTGCTCAGATCCAGGTTTCGCTGCCCTTGAGGAGGAGCATGAGGAAGCGGTTGTAGGACAACCGGTTGAACGAGAGTGGCCGCCCAACGATGTCATTTAGACGCCGGGTTGGTCTTAAGACGCATGATATTTTGGGAACTATTTTTTTTTTTTTTTGCATTATTAATAGCCTTTGTTGGCTATCTTTTGGGACATGTAAAACTTAACTTTATGTTTATGTTTGTTCAACTTGAAACCTTAACTATGGGTATGCTAGTTATGTTTGTCCCTCTGATGTGAGTTCATTTATACTCAATCTTATGTATGATACTAATTGTGTGTTTGCTACATGATTCCGCAAATATATACTCTTATGTGATCATGAAGTGATTCGAATGTATGGAATCCTCACTGCGGGAACCTGTGGGAAACCAAAGAACAAAGGAAAGATTAATTTAAATTGTATACAGTAATCGTCGCGGCTCCGGGTCCCGGTCCGGGGTCGTGATAGGAGCACCTCAGCCAAGGTAGACTCGCCCAATGGATAAGGTTCCAGAAGGAATAGACGAAGGGAGTTCGGGGAGGTGACTGACAGGAGAACGGGTCGTGCTGAACCCACAAGGGCAGCCTTTGAAGGGATATATACGGTCTTCAAGGATCCAATATACAGGATCCTAATGCAGATTAAGGACAAACCCTTCTTTAACAGGCCTCCAAAGATGGTGAGCGACCCCGGACGCCGGAATCCCAACCTCTGGTGCTCTTACTACCGGAAGAATGGCCATTTAACATAAAGTTGTCGAATGCTCAAACAACATCTGGAAGACCTAGTCAACGAAGGGCATCTAAAAGACTATGTAGAAGACATGCGCTCTAAGAAGAACAGGGGGAGCTCGGTTCGGAAGGAGATCAAGAACATCATAGATGAAGAGGGACCTGTTGGGGTAATAGATGTGGTGCATGGGGGATTAATCCAGCAGAAGTGACGACCCAATCTGTCAGGACCCAAAGAAAGATGGCCGCACACTTGAAAGAGGTGTATCAGATGAATGCCGAACCAAGCTTGGTCAACAAATTTGGGCATGGGAAGGCGGATGTTGACACCAAAAAAAGTCACTTTGCCTCCTCAACATCAAGAAAGCTACATGAAGCTGTAGCCTACCATAAATAGGCAATACTACTTCCAAAAATCAAATCTTGTCAGAACCAAACAAAAACTGTAACATTCTTCAAGACAGCCAAAAGAGGAGTACACAAGAAGTTTCGGGCCATTTCAAAATCATTTGGCCTAACTTCGCTTCTCTGATAGTTTAACAGGAGTTCCCGGCGGCGACAGCATCGAAGACACCAAATATTCGATCAGAGCCCGTGGATGATCTCAAAATACGTCCAAAAGGCTCCACGTCAAGTTCCAAGTCAAACCGACAACGCTTGACCCTACATCAACCCTCGAACAGCTAAATCAAGCCTCTCGGCCGTGAGAACCACCGAGGCCATCACTCATCAAAAAGAGCACATGGATGGCTTCAAGATGCTTACAAAGCGCTACACGTCAAGTTTCAGGCCATTTCGACAGCATTTGACCATACTTTGACTCTCGAAGGCCAAATCAGGCTTCTCGGCGGTGTGAAACTCCTCGGGACCATGGTTTCCAAGACAGAGCCTGTGGATCATCTCAAAATGAATCCAATAGGTTCCCTGTTAAATTTTAGGTCAATCGGACATCGGTTGATCGCACATCAAGGCGTGACATCTTCCTCGCGACGAAATCAAGTCTACTGGCGACATGACCCATACGACTTCAAAACTCAAATAAAAGCCTATGGTTGGTCTTATTTACTGCTCAGAAGGCTTCACCTCAAATTTCAGGTCATTCCGACATCGTTTGACCCAATTTTAGCTTTTGACGGAAAATCGACGGGTCTACGCTACAAAGTCTTCGACTTTCCCGAAAAGTTGGAAACATTGCACTACAAAAAGCAAGGATTCTGGTCAAGTTTTCTACAGGGAAATCAGGCCAATAAATGTACAAAAATGTAAGGAAAAATACAGGAGAAAAAAAGAATGGAAAAATACCTTTAAAATGGCCGCAAACGGGACAAAGGGGAAAATTCCCCCCAGGGTCGCCGGCGACCATGGAACCCCAGGTCGCCGGGTTCGCCCCGGAAGGCCCGTTTTCCATCGTTTTTTCGCGATTCGAAGCTTTCAACTCCTGGGATTTTCCAAAATTCATACTTTTGAGGCACCAAATCCTTTGACATCCGTCAAAATCACGGGTCAATCGTCAAGAGTATCAAAATCAACATCGATCACCAACCGGTCAACCAAAAAGTGTGCTTTCTACCTGATCGATCGAGAAATCGACAGGACAGATGGCACCGACCTGCTATTGACAATCAATGCCTGAAGTTACGTGGTTATCCGATGTCGATCTATATGAAGATCCACAATGATCTCGCCAGAAGAATCCCAAAAGACGCGGCACGGCCCGCGATTCTTCAACTGCTCAGCGACCACTTAATGCGATTTATTGACTAGCTTTATTGCCGTCAATAATTCATTTCTTTGGATGGCCCAATCAGAAGCGAGCATTCAGGAGTTATAAGTCAATTGATTCATGGCATTTAAACCATGGAACTCCTCCCATCATGGTGATTAAAGGCGACTAAATGCCCTTAATCTCCACCGGCCAATCAGAAGCCAAGAAAAAGGAGTTACAAAATAAAGAAATAAATCTTGTAACTCCTCCCTTTATGTAGCTTTATGACAATTAAAGCTCTTAAATCCTCCTAAAAGGCTACCTAAAAGCCTATAAATAGGAGAGCACTCCAAAGCATTCCAGAGATCGGAAATCCAGAAGAATACAGATAGAAAATCTGAGAGAAAGAAAAAGAGAGAAAACTTTGAAAAAGTTCTACACCAAACACCACTACAAGGTGACAAAAGTCCCTTGGGGGGTACCCCCCAAGGTCCTTGCCTTCTCATTCTACCTCCAATGGCTTAGACGTGGCTTTTCAGCCCATCTACTTAGCTTTTTTATTAGATATAAGACCTCCTCTTGGTCTTTGTCCTCTAAAAATATGAGGTTATAGCCAAGCCAAGCCAATCAAGAGCATCCTCAGTTCTCATCTGCATGCTGTTCTTATCTGCATGGATGATGGCGAAGTCCATACATGGCTTGCGACAGTCAATCTGAATGAGTCCCCCACAATCTCCTGAGAAGTTAGATCCTCCTTTTCTTACTTTTCATTGCATTTTGTATTTCTTCAAAAGAGACAAAAATCACAACTCTTGTCTTTCATTATTGATAAGAATTGTAAATCGGCTATAACGCCAAAAATCGGCTATAAACGCCAAAAATCAGTTATAAACGCCAAAAATCGGCTATAAATGCCAAAACATCGCCTTTCACGGCAAATCAAGAAAATGCCTCATTTCTTAAATATATGTACAATGAAAAACTTCAAAGAAGTTGATTTCCTTTTTACTTACGAAGGTCAATCTCCGGATCACTACTTGCAATTCCAAGTAAAATAGAAAATCTGGCACACCCACACACACAAAAAAATGTTGATACCCGCTTCGCCACCAGTCACGAAAGGGTCGTACCCCATGGACTCTCACGTCCGCCGACCTCAGTAGGACAGTGCACAGATTGTGCGGTCCATCAACTGAGATTTCTTTCTCCGATGAAGATTTGCGAGACGTGGTTCAGCCCCACAATGATGCCCTAGTACTAACTGTATGAGTATAGGGGTATGATGTCCGAAGAACACTCATAGATCCGGGAAGTTCCTTGGAAATAATGTACGCCGGGCTATTCGATAGGCTCAGCCTAAAGCACTCAGACCTAAAGCCGACCTTGATACCCCTATTTGGATTCAGCAGCCAAGCTATGCACCCCATGGGTGTTATAGCCGTGCAGGTCGGCGCAGGTCCTGTTCGCTTAGACGTAGACTTTTTAGTGGTAAATGTGCCATCTCCATATAATGCCATTATGGGGCGAAATTGGATTCATCGCATGAGGGAGGTGCTGTCAAACTATCACCAAAGGCTATGCTTCCCAACGCTGAAGGGGACCATGGAGATCAGAGGAGACCAGGCAGCTTCTAGAAGCTATTTGATCGCGACGATAAAAGGAAAGGCAAAAAAGGTAGATGATGAAGATTTATGTCCAGGCAGGAATGCCGACCTCAAATAGCAATCACAGTCAGGTCGGACAGAAAAAGGAGAGCCATGTGCCGACTTAACCAACCCAGTAATGGAGGAGCTAAAAAGAATTGCAGTGCATGGAGGGGATCCAGAAAGATATTGGATGATTGGGGCGTCAATGACCGAAGAAGAACAAGAGAGCTTGACTCGGTTCCTAGATCAAAGTTTTGATGTTT
>CM022947.1:51706270-51918140 GCA_012931725.1 Litsea cubeba | reverse complement strand
GTCCATTATAGATCTTAAAAAAAAATCAGATTTCTCATATTGGATTCAACTTTGAGAAGACTTTGATCATTTCCCTTTCGGGAACTTGCCTAGGAAGACGTATAGGCCCTCATTGAGAAGGCATTAGCAAACTAGACGCCCCACCAAGAGACTGTGGCCCGAGCAAGGTACTTGGGAGGTGCACAGAACTTTGAATCTCCTTTCTCAAGGAGATAGAGAGAGCAGATCCACCTTGGCGGTTCTCAACCCCCAAGCTAAGGATCTATGATGGAACTTCTGATCCTGCCGACCACATTCAGCACTACCAACATTCCATGGCACTGTGGATCGGAAATGAGTCGCTGATGTGCATGGTCTTCCCTTCAAGTTTAGGGGATCTAGCCTTGAATTGGTTTTCCCGCCTTAAGCCAAGATCAATCCACAGCTTCTGGGAGCTTGCAGGGTCTTTTGTCACCCGTTTTGTCACAAACTCCAAGCAGCCAAAGGATGTTGGAGCATTATTGTCTCTTAAAAAAACAAAGCTCGGAGAGCCAGAAGGAGTTCAGTGCTTGCTACTGATGCCTCTATTATGAGGTAGAGGGCAGTAAGGAACAAGTAGCGGTGGCCACCTTCAAGCTAGGGCTACCAAAAGAGAGTCAGCTTCACCAATCGCTGACTAAGCGATCCCCATCCACGCAAGGAGAGATAATGGAAAGAATCGAAGAGTTCGTCAAATTGGAAGAGGACATGGGAGTTGTCAGACCCCGACCCAGGTTTGCTTTGATTAGCATCGTTTTAAGCCAAGATTAGATCTTAAGCGTGATTAGATAACGTTTAGCCTAGATTGTGAGCTCGATAGACTTTCCATAGCTTTGGAAATTTTCGAGAGTCGTTGATTTTTGCCCGTGGGACCCTTGTACGTGTTAGAGAAATTATTCTTAATTTTTGGAAAATTATGATTATTAATCCTCTTGATTTATAAAAATAGAATTTACAACTTTTATGTTCTCTTCGTCCGTTTTCGAAACTCAGAAATCGCATTTTCAGCAAAAGGGTAAAACAGGCTATTCACCTTGAAATCTATGCATGAATTTCAATGTTTGCAAAATCATGTAAAAATTCTATTTTTGGAAACTAGAAATTTCGATGATCGTTTTACTCTCTTACGTCGATCTCATCCGGGACCCACAAGATGATGTTTTTAAGCCTTGAAGTTGTTTGACCTGGTGGGACCCACATCCCACCCAACTTAAAAGAGAAACCCACGTTGACAATCATCTTCTTCTTCATTTCGTTTTCGGTTGGAGATGTAACAGAGAGAGCTCTTTTCCTTCCTTCCTCACAACTTCTCTCCTCTGCATGTCTACCTTCTTGTATGCTAATTGAATATTGGATTTCACAAATCCCTTCTCCTCATCTCAAGCTTTCTATTGGTACTATTTTCAAAACTTTTAGCTAGGTTCATCTTCATCCAGAGGTTTCTCTCCCTTGTTAGGACTGTTAGAGGTAAGGCTTGACCTTCTTCTCTTAGCTATGGGTTCTCTAGACCCTAGAGAAGCTTTTTAAACATGCATGCAAAGTGGTTCTTGAATAACCAATTTTATTTCAAAAATCTGGATTTTTCTTGAGATGGTTTTTCATGGATTTTATAGCTTGGAGTCAGCTGAGAGAGATGTGTTTGGGGATTCATTTGAGTGCATTTTGGACCTAAGGAAAGTGAATGAATGAAATATGAATATGCATGTGTTTATTTATGGTTTCATCTTGATTTCTTGCTTTTGAATCTATTATGTTAATCTTGCTTTAGTTTGAGGTTTACTTTACTAAACATATGTTTTATTGTTCATATGTTTTATCATTTCATTGGAATCTATATGATTTATTTCATGAATTTGTCTTGAGAATGATTTCAGTTAAATTGGAATTTTTATGTTTGGATTGTTGGAATTTGGAAGTGATTGAAAGAGGTTTGGTTGGTTGGAATTGAAATGATAAATTGGGAGTGTTGATTGGTGAAATGGAGGAGTTTTTAGCTCAGTTTATTGCAGGGAAACTCTGTGTTGAAATGAGAAATATTTGGAGAAGAGAAAGGACTGAAAAGCTTCAGAAAATCATTCTCGCAGCAACGTCGGTTAGCCAACCAACAGGTGACCGAACCAGCTCGGTTCAATTTCCCGAGAGTTACAAATTTCTGAAAATTTCTGATGCGGAGTGTCGGCTAACCGACAGGTAACCGACACCTCTTCGGTTCCATTTCCAGAAGTTGTTCTTCTCCCTGATCCTGATGCTCGGCTAGCTGTCGGTCAGCATGTCGGTTAACTGACTTGACCCTTGTCGGCTAACCGACAGCCAGCAGAAAGGTGACCGAAATTCACCAGATTTTTAGAAATGAAAGGGAATGGAAGGTTTTCTATCCCAATCACTTGTGGACCCTCCTTGGTAGAAGTATACACCTTGATATCCTTAATGTCGTTTAAAAATTGGGCACTATCTAAACGAATGATCGACATGGGGTTTCAAAGTATATATGGTTCGACAATCACAGTCTCAAGGTATTGATGAAAAATTATGATTTATAAAACCAATCTCTCGTCTTGTAATTTGTATTGATTTCAAGAGAATATTTCCAAGGTTTTTATTTTAAAACCCCATTTGGGAATGATTGAGTGAATGGTGTTTTTATACACATCGTGTCGGGACGACTATTTTGAGAACAAAACCTTGAGGCAAGATGGGGCCAGAGCAATGTAGTGTGAGCCCATGAGCCAAAGAGAACAAGAGTGCGTATACTTGATTTAGAGTGAATAGTTTCCGAATTTTGAAGTATCAAACTTTGTTTTGAAAATGTGTATTTTAGTGTCGGCTCCACTCAACTTGGACGACCATTGCCGGTCTGATCAACCACCGTGGGTCCTTAAATCTTGTACCAACATTGGATTGGTAAATACGTACGTGCTTGCTTGTTTATTTAGCCCGTTCCGAGGCGGGATTTGTGTGTGGTCCTCAGTTTACTAATCTACTACATTTTATGTTATGATAGTGTCTCCCTTCTCCTTTGTGTGATGGAGAATCTTGAGTGCTCTTGTCACTTTGTGTGTCGGAGAATGGAGCTATATGTGGTTGCCAAGGTATCATTTTCGAATGGTACGTGCTTGCTTGTTTATTTAGCCCGTTCCGAGGAGGGATTTGTGTGTGGTCCTCAGTTTACTAATCTACTACATTTTATGTTATGATAGTGTCTCCCTTCTCCTTTGTGTGACGGAGAATCTTGAGTGCTCTTGTCACTTTGTGTGATGGAGAATGGAGCTATATGTGGTTGCCAAGGTATCATTTTCGAATGGTGATCTTGATTTATGAATGGATCTTATAAATGATATTGCATTCAAATGTTTTGTTTTATACAATTCTCTTTATCGTACATGTTGTTCTATTTATTTCAAAACTATTGATTTATAGCATGATTGTACATCATTCCTTTGCCTGCCAGACCGTCGTGTCTGACCCTTTCATTTTGGTGCTCAGATCCAGGTTTCGCTGCCCTTGAGGAGGAGCATGAGGAAGCGGTTGTAGGACAACCGGTTGAACGAGAGTGGCCGCCCAACGATGTCATTTAGACGCCGGGTTGGTCTTAAGACGCATGATATTTTGGGAACTATTTTTTTTTTTTTTTGCATTATTAATAGCCTTTGTTGGCTATCTTTTGGGACATGTAAAACTTAACTTTATGTTTATGTTTGTTCAACTTGAAACCTTAACTATGGGTATGCTAGTTATGTTGTCCCTCTGATGTGAGTTCATTTATACTCAATCTTATGTATGATACTAATTGTGTGTTTGCTACATGATTCCGCAAATATATACTCTTATGTGATCATGAAGTGATTCGAATGTATGGAATCCTCACTGCGGGAACCTGTGGGAAACCAAAGAACAAAGGAAAGATTAATTTAAATTGTATACAGTAATCGTCGCGGCTCCGGGTCCCGGTCCGGGGTCGTGATAGGAGCACCTCAGCCAAGGTAGACTCGCCCAATGGATAAGGTTCCAGAAGGAATAGACGAAGGGAGTTCGGGGAGGTGACTGACAGGAGAACGGGTCGTGCTGAACCCACAAGGGCAGCCTTTGAAGGGATATATACGGTCTTCAAGGATCCAATATACAGGATCCTAATGCAGATTAAGGACAAACCCTTCTTTAACAGGCCTCCAAAGATGGTGAGCGACCCCGGACGCCGGAATCCCAACCTCTGGTGCTCTTACTACCGGAAGAATGGCCATTTAACATAAAGTTGTCGAATGCTCAAACAACATCTGGAAGACCTAGTCAACGAAGGGCATCTAAAAGACTATGTAGAAGACATGCGCTCTAAGAAGAACAGGGGGAGCTCGGTTCGGAAGGAGATCAAGAACATCATAGATGAAGAGGGACCTGTTGGGGTAATAGATGTGGTGCATGGGGGATTAATCCAGCAGAAGTGACGACCCAATCTGTCAGGACCCAAAGAAAGATGGCCGCACACTTGAAAGAGGTGTATCAGATGAATGCCGAACCAAGCTTGGTCAACAAATTTGGGCATGGGAAGGCGGATGTTGACACCAAAAAAAGTCACTTTGCCTCCTCAACATCAAGAAAGCTACATGAAGCTGTAGCCTACCATAAATAGGCAATACTACTTCCAAAAATCAAATCTTGTCAGAACCAAACAAAAACTGTAACATTCTTCAAGACAGCCAAAAGAGGAGTACACAAGAAGTTTCGGGCCATTTCAAAATCATTTGGCCTAACTTCGCTTCTCTGATAGTTTAACAGGAGTTCCCGGCGGCGACAGCATCGAAGACACCAAATATTCGATCAGAGCCCGTGGATGATCTCAAAATACGTCCAAAAGGCTCCACGTCAAGTTCCAAGTCAAACCGACAACGCTTGACCCTACATCAACCCTCGAACAGCTAAATCAAGCCTCTCGGCCGTGAGAACCACCGAGGCCATCACTCATCAAAAAGAGCACATGGATGGCTTCAAGATGCTTACAAAGCGCTACACGTCAAGTTTCAGGCCATTTCGACAGCATTTGACCATACTTTGACTCTCGAAGGCCAAATCAGGCTTCTCGGCGGCGAAACTCCTCGGGACCATGGTTTCCAAGATAGAGCCTGTGGATCATCTCAAAATGAATCCAATAGGTTCCCTGTTAAATTTTAGGTCAATCGGACATCGGTTGATCGCACATCAAGGCGTGACATCTTCCTCGCGACGAAATCAAGTCTACTGGCGACATGACCCATACGACTTCAAAACTCAAATAAAAGCCTATGGTTGGTCTTATTTACTGCTCAGAAGGCTTCACCTCAAATTTCAGGTCATTCCGACATCGTTTGACCCAATTTTAGCTTTTGACGGAAAATCGACGGGTCTACGCTACAAAGTCTTCGACTTTCCCGAAAAGTTGGAAACATTGCACTACAAAAAGCAAGGATTCTGGTCAAGTTTTCTACAGGGAAATCAGGCCAATAAATGTACAAAAATGTAAGGAAAAATACAGGAGAAAAAAAGAATGGAAAAATACCTTAAAATGGCCGCAAAACGGGACAAAGGGGAAAATTCCCCCCAGGGTCGCCGGCGACCATGGAACCCCAGGTCGCCGGGTTCGCCCCGGAAGGCCCGTTTTCCATCGTTTTTTCGCGATTCGAAGCTTTCAACTCCTGGGATTTTCCAAATTCATACTTTTGAGGCACCAAATCCTTTGAATCCGTCAAAATCACGGGTCAATCGTCAAGAGTATCAAAATCAACATCGATCACCAACCGGTCAACCAAAAAGTGTGCTTTCTACCTGATCGATCGAGAAATCGACAGGACAGATGGCACCGACCTGCTATTGACAATCAATGCCTGAAGTTACGTGGTTATCCGATGTCGATCTATATGAAGATCCACAATGATCTCGCCAGAAGAATCCCAAAAGACGCGGCACGGCCCGCGATTCTTCAACTGCTCAGCGACCACTTAATGCGATTTATTGACTAGCTTTATTGCCGTCAATAATTCATTTCTTTGGATGGCCCAATCAGAAGCGAGCATTCAGGAGTTATAAGTCAATTGATTCATGGCATTTAAACCATGGAACTCCTCCCATCATGGTGATTAAAGGCGACTAAATGCCCTTAATCTCCACCGGCCAATCAGAAGCCAAGAAAAAGGAGTTACAAAATAAAAAATAAATCTTGTAACTCCTCCCTTTATGTAGCTTTATGACAATTAAAGCTCTTAAATCCTCCTAAAAGGCTACCTAAAAGCCTATAAATAGGAGAGCACTCCAAAGCATTCCAGAGATCGGAAATCCAGAAGAATACAGATAGAAAATCTGAGAGAAAGAAAAAAGAGAAAACTTTGAGAAAGTTCTACACCGAACACCACTACAAGGTGACAAAAGTCCCTTGGGGGTACCCCCCAAGGTCCTTGCCTTCTCATTCTGCCTCCAATGGCTTAGACGTGGCTTTTCAGCCCATCTACTTAGCTTTTTTATTAGATATAAGACCTCCTCTTGGTCTTTGTCCTCTAAAAATATGAGGTTATAGCCAAGCCAAGCCAATCAAGAGCATCCTCAGTTCTCATCTGCATGCTGTTCTTATCTGCATGGATGATGGCGAAGTCCATACATGGCTTGCGACAGTCAATCTGAATGAGTCCCCCACAATCTCCTGAGAAGTTAGATCCTCCTTTTCTTACTTTTCATTGCATTTTGTATTTCTTCAAAAGAGACAAAAATCACAACTCTTGTCTTTCATTATTGATAAGAATTGTAAATCGGCTATAACGCCAAAAATCGGCTATAAACGCCAAAAATCAGTTATAAACGCCAAAAATCGGCTATAAATGCCAAAACATCGCCTTTCACGGCAAATAAGAAAAATGCCTCATTTCTTAAATATATGTACAATGAAAAACTTCAAAGAAGTTGATTTCCTTTTTACTTACGAAGGTCAATCTCCGGATCACTACTTGCAATTCCAAGTAAAATAGAAATCTGGCCACCCACACACACAAAAAAATGTTGATACCCGCTTCGCCACCAGTCACGAAAGGGTCGTACCCCATGGACTCTCACGTCCGCCGACCTCAGTAGGACAGTGCGCAGATTGTGCGGTCCATCAACTGAGATTTCTTTCTCCGATGAAGATTTGCGAGACGTGGTTCAGCCCCACAATGATGCCCTAGTACTACTGTATGAGTATAGGGGTATGATGTCCGAAGAACACTCATAGATCCGGGAAGTTCCTTGGAAATAATGTACGCCGGGCTATTCGATAGGCTCAAGCCTAAAGCACTCAGACCTAAAGCCGACCTTGATACCCCTATTGGATTCAGCAGCCAAGCTATGCACCCCATGGGTGTTATAGCCGTGCAGGTCGCGCAGGTCCTGTTCGCTTAGACGTAGACTTTTTAGTGGTAAATGTGCCATCTCCATATAATGCCATTTGGGGCGAAATTGGATTCATCGCATGAGGGAGGTGCTGTCAAACTATCACCAAAGGCTATGCTTCCCAACGCTGAAGGGGACCATGGAGATCAGAGGAGACCAGGCAGCTTCTAGAAGCTATTTGATCGCGACGATAAAAGGAAAGGCAAAAAAGGTAGATGATGAAGATTTATGTCCAGGCAGGAATGCCGACCTCAAATAGCAATCACAGTCAGGTCGGACAGAAAAAGGAGAGCCATGTGCCGACTTAACCAACCCAGTAATGGAGGAGCTAAAAAGAATTGCAGTGCATGGAGGGGATCCAGAAAGATATTGGATGATTGGGGCGTCAATGACCGAAGAAGAACAAGAGAGCTTGACTCGGTTCCTAGATCAAAGTTTTGATGTTTTTGCTTGGACTCCGTACGAATGCCGGGGGTCGATCCAGAGGTTATCAGTCACAAGCTAGGAGCGGACCCAAGGGTAAAGCCGGTAATGCAAAAATAGAGAAAACTCGCGCCCAAGTGCCAAACGGTGGTTTGTGAAGAGGTTGATAAGCTGTTAGAGGCAGATGCAATCCGAGAGCTCCACTACCCGGAATGGTTATCCAATACGGTTGTCGTACCAAAGTAGGACAAAAAATGGTGGGTGTGTGTGGACTTTACCAATCTGAGCAAAGCCTGTGTCACGCCCCCCGGACCGAGGTCCCGCTAAAACGAGGCCTTAATCCGGGGACGCGGCGCGACGGGCCGGAAAATTCCGCCCGCACACGCTAGTTTCCCACAGGTTTCCGCGTAAGGATTCACGGAACCCGATCAAATAGTGATATATATGGATCACTTTCATACCAATGAATTACGCGGAAGCATTGTAGCAAACATAAAAGTCTCACAAACGGGTATAAGTTGAGAACGCAAGAGACTAGTATCAAAAGAGAAACATTTACTAGTGGCCCCAAAGTTAGTTTACAATTGATACAAAAGTAAAGTTAAGCATTAATTACAATTTTCCCCAAAAGAAATAAGCCAACAATGGCCATGACAAAAACCCAAAATGAATATCATAAATCCCCAAAATGTGATCGCAGCTCCAAGGTAACCCGACGTCTAATTGACATCATCGGGCTGCCACTCGCCCTCCACTGGAACTATAGGTTCCGCCTCGAAGTGCGCCTCAACCGCGAGGGGCTCGACATCTGACACCAAACAAAAGAGAGTCAGACACGACGGTCTGGCAAGCAATTACAACAACAATAATAGATGAGAAAGTAAAAACATGATAAGTAAGAGCTACGATGAAATCACGATTAATAACAATGTCGAAGTAAAGAAAAGAAACATCTCGATGGTTTACAAATCAATGTCATGATGAGTAAAAAAATAATGCCATGAGATGAATATCAATGCATAAAAACAATGGCAACCCACATAAAGCTATATTCTCCTGTTACCGAAGTAACCGGAGCAACAAACCGAAGCCACTAAACGTGGGACGGAACGACATAGTCGTTATCAAACAGAACCGTAGCCACTACTTCGTGGGACCGTAGTAATTACCGTTGCCATGGTCGGTACAAACGGAATCCAACTGCAGCTGGCAAACAAAATAAAGACCCCAAGCCGGATGATCAGTCCGACAAGGTGACCTAAGCCTAGTGGTGCCACTTTATTGAAAACCCGAAACCTCGAAGAAATACAATTCCATTTATAAGATACATTTCCAAATCGATGAGTAAACTACTCCAAACGATGCATATTGGCGGATCCGAGCAAAATAAATGAGTAGTTACGTCATTACCAAAACATGGGGTAACCCACTTCAAAAACAATAAAGCATTGGAGAAAGAACCAAAACAAAAGTCGTTTTATACAAAAGAATGTATGATGGGTCGGTCGACTACGCGGGCAGTCCTCGAAGTACATTTAACCCCCTTTATTGTCATTAAAGAAAGTATTTGGGGCCACACAGAAGATCGTTGACAATCAGAAGGGGTTAAGTGTAACACTTAGACTTGAGGGGTTTTCCTAAGTGGTATTGGCCATAGTTTAAGACACAACTTGCCATGAATTCTAGGCTTGAAAAAGGTGAATGGGCTTCACTTATAGGGGAAAGTTTAATGCTGAATTGAGCTTGGACATAGACCCGAAGTGGGCTTGATATTATATGGAATAAGTCTTCCGTAGAAGTAGGTTTAAACCCCTTTTTAATCAGGCCCACAGCTGGCCTTATTCAAGCCCAACAGTCCATTGAAAACAAGCCCAAACAATCCCTAACATAGCCCACAATTCATGTCCTACTCAGCCCAACAATAAGACTCAAACAGCCCGAGAATTGGCCTTAAAACAGGCCCCAAAAGACAACTAGAAAATGGGCTCATCACACTCTCTAACTGGGCCATCAAACAGCCTCAAACAGTCCCTTAATCAGGTCCAGACTCGAGTCCAGACGGAGCTGGGCTCCCTCGAGCGGACCCAGACAGTAGCTGGGTCGCTCGAGCGACCCAGTGGGTCGCTCGAGCGGACCCAGACAGTGCCTGGTCCGCTCGAGCGACCCAGTGGGTCGCTCGAGCGGACTGGGCCTGCCCAGTTCTGCCCGTGTGCAGGTACCTCTTCTTTTATGTGTTTTTCTTCCTCCTTCTTGATCATTTCCATTCCCTCCTTCCATACATAATTCTACAACATCTTGGGCCCTTTCCTAAGCTTCACAAATCCTCAAATCATCATTCATAATCATCTAATTAACACAAACTTAACACTTTTGAAAAGAATCCATTTCTTTGAACACCATTTGAACAAATGAAACAAACTCTCCAAGAAGCCATAAGGAGAACAACCTTCCAATGCATAATAGAGCAATAACATAAATGAAGATGACTATTAAGGTGGTTCATTAAATCAAGCAAACCATAAACTAAAAGAGGTTAACATAAAAAGGGAAATCAAGAATTAGAACCAAATGAGGGAAAAACATCATATTAATGTTGGAATATACTTGCCTTTAGCCAAGATAAGCTCAAAATCACTCCTTAAACCAATCCTTAGAGCTTCAAGCTCCAAATCTACAAAAATCCCAAAATTTTCCCAAGAAACCCTAAAATGTCAACATTTGTAAATCCTCAATGAAAACCTTAGCAAATGGGATAAAAATACTCCAAATGGAGAGGAAAGCAAAGATCTAGAGTTTAGGAAACTATTGCTCACCTTGAGGAACCCTAACAAAGAAGAGAGGCTTGAAGAAAGGGCTTCTCTTAGCTCAAAATCCTCAAGATTGGTATCCTTAGGAAGCTTGAAGAGGGAGGAAGAGATTGAGGAGATCAATCCTCTAAGAATACCTCACCAAGTGAGAGTTCCAGATGAGAGAGAGTGAGAAGGGAGAAGAGAAAGGAACCCTAGCCAAAGACTTGCTGGAATGAAATGAAGAATGAGAAGGAAGAGTCCCTTCTTAAGAGACAAGCCATTGTGGGCCCGATCTTCACAAGCCTAGAAAACGGTACTTGCGGGCCCCGAACGAAAACGACGAAGAAGACAAAAATGATCGGCGAAATTTCTACTTCCAAAAAGTATATTTTTGGCAATTTCTGGAATTTTCGAAATTTGGGTACAGGTTTTGTGTGAAATGTCATTTTTGCCCTTTTTCTCGAAAAACACGATTTCTGATCATAAAATCAAGTTGGCCAAAACATGAAAGTTGACGATCTAGATGAAATAAGTCAAAATACACATAAATGAGGATTTTACAAGCATCAAGAACGAACTCAACCATTTTACACACAAATCCACGGGCGCCCCGGCCCGTGTCAAACTTAAGTTAAAGGCTAACAACGGATCTCAAGCTAATCAAACCTTCTAATCTAGCTTAATAAAATAAGCTAATCGTCCCCCTAACCCCACTTATCTACTAATCACGGTTAAAACATAATTAAATATTCAAACCTGGGTCGGGGTCTGACATCCTCCACCCCTAAGAATCACATTTGGTCCTCCAAATGATTACTAACCTCTGGGAATAGCTGAGGGTACTTCTTTTGAACTTGCTCACGAAGCTCCCAAGTAGCTTCTTCTGGTCCATGGTTCTCCCAACGGATTTTTACCCACTGAATTGTCCTATTCCTCAGTTCTTGCTCTTTGGTGTCAATAATCTCTGCCGGTTTTTCAATGTATGTGGCATCCTCTCTGACATCCAACGGCTCATGTTGTAGCACGTGCGAAGGGTCTGAAACATACTTCCTTAACATTGACACGTGAAACACGTTATGCACACCCGACAGTTCTGGAGGCAAAGCTAATCGGTACGCCACTTCCCCGATCCGACTCAAGATTTCATACGGTCCAATAAATCTCTTAGACAATTTGCCCTTCTGCCCAAATCTCAATGTCCCTCTGACCGGTGATACCTTCAAGAATACCTTGTCTCCAACTTGAAATTGGAGATCATTTCTTCGAACATCAGCATAGCTCTTCTGTCGGCTCCTCGCAATCTTCAATCTCTCATGGATAATTCTGACTTTATCACTTGTTTCTTCAACTAAAGATGGACCATGAAAACTGCGTTCTCCGACTTCTTCCCAACACACGGGGGTTCTACAACTTCCTGCCATAAAGCGCTTCAAAAGGGGCCATTCCTATGCTGGAATGGTAACTATTGTTATAGGCAAATTCACAAAGCGGTAGATTCTCGTCCCACTGATTCTTGAAATCAAGGACACAAGCCCTAAGCATGTCCTCGAGGGTCTGAATAGTCCTTTCCGACTGACCATAGCCGTCTGCGGGTGGTACGCTGTACTGAATTGAAGCTTCGTCCCCATCGATTCATGCAAAGTCTTCCAAAACCTCGAAACAAATCTACTATCCCGATCTGAAGTGATGGAAACCGGCTGACCATGACGACTAACAATCTCTTTCACAAAAGCCTGCGCTAACGCCAACATGTGCATCTTCTTACCGGTCTTCAAAGGAATAAAGTGCGCTGACTTCGTTAACCGATCCACTATGATCCAAATGGCATTGTTCCCCTTGCTTGTGTTCGGTAAACCTGATACAAAATCCATCGTCAGGTGTTCCCATTTCCACTCTGGGATTTCTAACGGTTGCAAAAGACCAGGTGGTTTTTGATGTTCTGCCTTCACTAATTGGCAAGTCATGCATCTAGACACAAAGGCTGCTATCTCTCTCTTCATATTGTTCCACCAAAAACGACTCTTCAAATTGTGATACATCTTCGTACTCCCTGGATGCACTGAATACCTCGTATTGTGAGCCTCTACCATAATGTCATCTTTCAAATTGTCCACTTTAGGAACACAAAGTCTGCCACGAAAGTACAAAACTCCATCCAACATCTGAAAATCTGGCCTCTCCGAGATATGCTCCACAATCTTAGCCAAGTCTGGATCTTGCATCTGACTATCCTTAATTTTCTGAATGAAGACTGGCTCAGACACTGTCATATTTGCCAACACAACTCCTTCTCTCAAAGGTTGGAACTCTACTCCCAAATCCTCAAATTGCTGAAAATTACAAAATCCGTGCAAACTGGCCAAACAAACTGACTTCCTACTCAACGCATCTGCCACTACGTTCACTTTCCCCGGATGATAGATAATCGGAAAATCATAGTCCTTGATGTACTCCATCCACCTTCTCTGCCTCATATTTAATTCCTTCTGAGAGAATAAGTACTGAAGACTACGGTGATCCGAATGAACTTCAAATTTCTCTCCGTACAAGTAGTGTCTCCACATCTTCAACGCAAAAACTATGGCTGCTAACTCCAAATCGTGCGTTGCATATTTCTTTTCATGTTCCTTCAATTGCCTCGAGCCATATGCAATCACGTTTCCATTTTGCATCAACACACAACCGAGTCCAACTCCTGAAGCATCCGTATAGATGACGAAACCACCACTCCCCGAAGGTAAGGTGAGGACAGGCGCTGAAGTTAACCTCTTCTTCAACTCTTCAAAACTAGCTTCACACTTCTCTGACCATACAAACGGTACATTCTTTCGGGTTAACTTAGTCAATGGTGCTGCAATAGACGAAAAACCTTGAACAAATCTCCTATAGTAACCTGCCAAACCCAGAAAACTTCTAATCTCTGTCACATTTTTCGGTCTCTCCCAATTGATAACTGCTTCAATCTTTGATGGGTCAACTGCTAGCCCTTCTTCAGAAATAATGTGACCCAGAAAAGAGACTTGCTCTAGCCAAAACTCACACTTCCCAAGCTTCGCATACAACTGGTTATCTCTCAACAACTGCAAAGAAGTCCTTAAATGCTGCTCATGATCTTCTCTTGACTTGGAATACACTAGGATATCATCAATGAAAACAACGGTGAACTGATCTAGGTGGGGTGCAAAAATCTTGTTCATGAGAGCCATGAATACCGCTGGTGCATTCGTCAGTCCAAAGGGCATCACCAAAAACTCGTAGTGCCCATATCTCGTTCGAAAAGCTGTCTTCGGGATGTCTGATTCTCTAACCCTCAACTGATGATATCCGGACCTCAAATCTATCTTCGAGAAAAACTTTGCACCTTGCAACTGATCAAACAACTCGTCTATCCTAGGCAAAGGGTACTTGTTCTTGATGGTCACTTGGTTCAACTTCCTATAGTCTATACACATCCTCAAACTTCCATCTTTCTTCTTGACAAAAAGCACTGGAGCTCCCCATGGGGAAACACTTGGCCTAACAAAGCCTTTATCTAGCAACTCTTGCAATTGCAACTTCAATTCACCTAACTCCGCTGGAGCCATCCTATAAGGAGCAATGGAAATCGGGGCAGTTGCTGGCACCAACTCTATTGTAAACTCAACTTCTCTGACAGGTGGTAACCCTGGAATCTCTTCTGGAAAAACATCGGGAAATTCACACACTATCGGGATATTCTCCACCCCTAGGGACTGTTCGTCCTTGGAAACAAAAGCAATAAATCCTTCACAACCCGATCTTAACAACTTAGCTGCCGAAAGAGCTGAAATAAACCTAACTGGGGAAATCCTTTTCTCTCCTTGAAACTTCACCCCGGAGGACGACCCATCCAACCTAAACACAATGGTCTTGCTATAACAATCCATGGAGGCATGATGACCCGCTAGCCAATCCATGCCTAGAATGACATCGAAGTCATGCATAACTAAGGTGATAAGATCTGCTGGGGAAAACGACTTCTCCTATCTTCACTGGACAGCCAGGGTAGAAAGTACTACACACCACTTGCTTCCCTACCGGAGTAGTAACAGTCAAAACAAACTCTAACTCCCTAACAGGAACACTAATCTTCTTAGCAAACACAAGGGATAAGAAAGAATGGGTAGATCCCGGGTCAAACAACACTTTAGCTTCTACATCACAAATTAGAAGTTTACCTTCCACAACATCACCCGCCGCTTCTGCATCCACTTGATTGATATGATTGAGACGGCCTTGCTGACGAGGTCTGTTCTGATTCTGATTCGGTCTCCCAAGCTGCATATTCCTATTCTGCTGCTGTGGATGGGCATTCTGGTTCTGAGGCTGTTGACGGGGCTGCTGGTTCTGCTGCTGCCTCGGAGGATTCTGAACTACTTGTTGATTTTGCTGAGGGGCTTGCCTTGGTGGCTGCTGAGGTGCCCTATTGCCCTGGTTCCTATTGTTCGGACAATCCTTCACTTGGTGGTCTGAGCTACCACATTTAAAACATGCACCTGAAAGTCGATAACACTGCTGAGAAGAGTGATTCTTGCCACAATGCTCACACCCGCCTTGAGTTGGAGCATTCTGTTGTTTCTTTTGCTTCTTTCCTTGGTAAGATTTCTGCCCACTCTGAAATTGCTGCCTCTACCTTTGGTTGTCCTTGATAATCTGATTATTTATATCCTCAAACCTGTAGGCCCTTTTGATAGCCTCTTGAAAGGTGGTTGGTGGTACCACACCCAATGCATCTCTCAAAATAATGGGGTTGAGCCCATCCATAAACTTAGTGATCTTTTTCTCCTCGGTGTCCACCAACTCTGGAGCATAGCGAGATAACTTTTCAAACTTCGTAAGATATTCCAGGACAGTCATATCTTCTTGCTTAAGCAACTGGAACTCCGCTGCCTTCTGCTTCTTAATATGTGCTGGGACATATTTCTCACTAAACTGCTGCTTGAAAGTGGCCCAAGCAATCCCATCTGCAATATTCTGATAGCCTTCCTTGACAGTCTTCCACCAAATGTCTGCCAACCCAGTAAACATAGATGCTGCCAAGTGAACCCGCTGCCTGCCTGAACATACAAAAATGTCGAAGATGTTCTCGGTATGAGCCAGCCAATCATCCGCTGCCAAAGGTTCCTCCTGACCCGTAAATTCCTTAGGACCCCTTTTTCTAAACTTCTCAAACAGGATATTAGGATCTCTGTCCCTATTCTGCACTGGTTCCACATTAGCTACTGGTTCTGGCCTTCTACCCAACACTTCAAGCAGTTGCCTTTGCACTTGAGTCAATTCCTCATCCTTCTTGGCCATTTGTTCTTGAAATCGAGCTTGATTATCATTGGCTCGCTGCTGTTGTTCAACTAACATTTGCATGAGTTGTTGGAATTGACCCGTTACCGGGTTTTCAATCTCGCTGTCATGATTGCTACCTGTTGCATTCGCATTTGCCGGAGGTCGACGTGGAGGCATAGTGCTGCAAAACAACTTGTTAGTACAACAAGATATAATAATATCGCGTTCCCAGTCCCAAATCGATGCTAACTAACGATAGTGCTAACGAATCCTTGCCACGTCCTTATGTTTCTAATCCAATTTTAATTGCCTCAAATATTTCTCGCTCTGATACCAAGCCTGTCACGCCCCCGGACCGAGGTCCCGCTAAACGAGGCCTTAATCCGGGGACGCGGCGCGACAGGCCGGAAAATTCCGCCCGCACACGCTAGTTTCCCACAGGTTTCCGCGGTAAGGATTCACGGAATCCGATCAAATAGTGATATATATGGATCACTTTCATACCAATGAATTACGCGGAAGCATTGTAGCAAACATAAAAGTCTCACAAACGGGTATAAGTTGAGAACGCAAGAGACTAGTATCAAAAGAGAAACATTTACTGTGGGCCCCAAAGTTAGTTAGAGTTGATACAAAAGTAAAGTTAAGCATTAATTACAATTTTTCCCCAAAAGAAGATAAGCCAACAATGGCCATGACAAAAACCCAAAATGAATATCATAAAATCCCCAAAATGTGATCGCAGCTCCAAGGCAACCCGACGTCTAAACGACATCATCGGGCTGCCACTCGCCCTCCACTGGAACTATAGGTTCCGCCTCGAAGTGCGCCTCAACCGCGAGGGGCTCGACATCTGACACCAAACAAAAGAGAGTCAGACACGATGGTCTGGCAAGCAATTACAACAATAATAAGATGAGAGCGGAGTAAAACATGATAAGTAAGAGCTACGATAAATTCACGATTAATAACAATGCCGAAGTAAAGATAAAAGAAACATCTCGATGGTTTACAAATCCAATGTCATGATGAGTCATAAATAATGCCATGAGATGAATATCAATGCATAAAAACAATGGCAACCCACATAAAGCTATATTCTCCTGTTACCGAAGTAACCGGAGCAGACAAACCGAAGCCACTAAACGTGGGACCGGAATGACATAGTCGTTATCAAACAGAACCGTAGCCACTACTCGTGGGACCGGAGTAATTACCGTTGCCATGGTCGGTACAAACGGAATCCAAACTGCAGCTGGCAAACAAAATAAAGACCCCAAGCCGGATGATCAGTCCGACAAGGTGACCTAAGCCTAGTGGTGCCATTTTAGTGAAAACCCGAAACCTCGAAGAAATACAATTCCATTTATAAGATACATTTCCAAATCGATGAGTAAACTACTCCAAACGATGCATATTGGCGGATCCGAGCAAAATAAATGAGTAGTTACTTCATTACCAAAACATGGGGTAACCCACTTCAAAACAATAAAAGCATTGGAGAAAGAACCAAAACAAAAGTCGTTTTATACAAAAGAATGTATGATAGGTCGGCCGACTACGCGGGCAGTCTCGATATATATTTAACCCCCTTTATTGTCATTAAAGAAAGTAATTTGGTGCCACCGAAGATCGTTGACAATCAGAAGGGGTTAAGTGTACACTTAGACTTGAGGGTTTTCCTAAGTGGTATTAGCCATAGTTTAAGACACAACTTGCCATGAATTCTAGGCTTGAAAAGGGTGAATGGGCTTCACTTATAGGGGAAAGTTTAATGCTGAATTGAGCTTGGACATAGACCCGAAGTGGGCTTGATATTATATGGAATAAGTCTTCCTTAGAAGTAGGTTTAAACCCCTTTTTAATCAGGCCCACAGCTGGCCTTATTCAAGCCCAACAGTCCGTTGAAAACAAGCCCAAACAATCCCTAACATAGCCCACAATTCATGTCCTACTCAGCCCAACAATAAGACTCAAAACAGCCCGAGAATTGGCCTTAAAACAGGCCCAAAAGACAACTAGAAAATGGGCTCATCACACTCTCTAACTGGGCCATCAAACAGCCTCAAACAGTCCCTTAATCAGGTCCAGACTCGAGCCCAGACGGAGCTGGGCTCGCTCGAGCGGACCCAGACAGTAGCTGGGTCGCTCGAGCGACCCAGTGGGTCGCTCGAGCGGACCCAGACAGTGCCTGGTCCGCTCGAGCAACCCAGTGGGTCGCTCGAGCGGACTGGGCCTGCCCAGTCCGGCCCGAGTGCAGGTAACCTCTTCTTTTATGTGTTTTTCTTCCTCCTTCTTGATCATTTCCATTCCCTCCTTCCATACATAATTCTACAACATCTTGGGCCCTTTCCTAAGCTTCACAAATCCTCAAATCATCATTCATAATCATCTAATTAACACAAACTTAACACTTTTTAAAAGAATCCATTTCTTTGAACACCATTTGAACAAATGAAAACAAACTCTCCAAGAAGCCATAAGGAGAACAACCTTCCAATGCATAATAGAGCAATAACATAAATGAAGATGACTATTAAGGTGGTTCATTAAATCAAGCAAAACCATAAACTAAAAGAGATTAACATAAAAAGGGAAATCAAGAATTAGAACCAAATGAGGGAAAAACATCATATTAATGTTGGAATATACTTGCCTTTAGCCAAGATAAGCTCAAAATCACTCCTTAAACCAATCCTTAGAGCTTCAAGCTCCAAATCTACAAAAACCCCAAAAATTTCCCAAGAAACCCTAAAATGTCAACATTTGTAAATCCTCAATGAAAACCTTAGCAAATGGGATTAAAATGCTCCAAATGGAGAGGAAAGCAAAGATCTAGAGTTTAGGAAACTATTGCTCACCTTGAGGAACCCTAACAAAGAAGAGAGGCTTGAAGAAAGGGCTTCTCTTAGCTCAAAATCCTCAAGATTGGTATCCTTAGGAAGCTTGAAGAGGGAGGAAGAGATTGAGGAGATCAATCCTCTAAGAATACCTCACCAAGTGAGAGTTCCAGATAAGAGAGAGTGGGAAGGGAGAAGAGAAAGGAACCCTAGCCAAAGACTTGCTGGAATGAAATGAAGAATGAGAAGGAAGAGTCCCTTCTTAAGAGACAAGCCAATGTGGGCCCCGATCTTCACAAGCCTAGAAACGGTACTTGCGGGCCCCGAACGAAAACGACGAAGAAGACAAAAATGATCGGCGAAATTTCTACTTTCCAAAAAGTATATTTTTGGCAATTTCTGGAATTTTCGAAATTTGGGTACAGGTTTTGTGTGAAATGTCATTTTTGCCCTTTTTCTCGAAAAACACGATTTCTGATCATAAAATCAAGTTGGCCAAAACATGAAAGTTGACGATCTAGATGAAATAAGTCAAAATACACATAAATGAGGATTTTACAAGCATCAAGAACGAACTCAACCATTTTACACACAAATCCACGGGCGCCCCGGCCCGTGTCAAACTTAAGTTAAAGGCTAACAACGGATCTCAAGCTAATCAAACCTTCTAATCTAGCTTAATAAAATAAGCTAATCGTCCCCCTAACCCCACTTATCTACTAATCACAGTTAAAACATAATTAAATATTCAAACCTGGGTCGGGGTCTGACAGCCTGTCCCAAAGATAGCTTCCCGCTACCAAAAACCGACAAGCTAGTGGACTCCATAGCAGACCATGAGCGAATGAGCTTTTTGGAAGCATACCGAGGGTACCACCAGATCACAATGGAGGTGGCCGACCAGGAGAAAACAACATTCATAACACTAAAAGGCACCTATTGCTACAACAGAATGCTCTTTGGACTTAAGAATGCGGGGGCCACATACCAAAGGCTGGTAGCAAAGATATTCCAAGATCTGATCGGGAAAACGATAGAAGCCTATATTGATGACATGGTAGTCAAGAGCAAGGAAAAGACTACACATGGGAAAGATGTGCGATCGGTCTTCAGTATCGTGCGAAGGTATAAGGTCGGGCTAAATGCTTCAAAGTGTTCATTTGGTGTCAGCTCGGGAAAATTCCTAGGATACATTGTAACCCAAAGAGGAATCGAAGCAAATCCCGACCAAATTCAGGCGGTACGAAAGATAGAGCAACCCAGCTCGAGAAAGGAGGTTCAGAGGCTGACAGGTATGCTCGAAGCCTTAAATCACTTTTTATCAAGAAGTTTTGATAAATGCCGACCAATGTTCCTCGCTCTCAAAAAGAAGGCAGAGAAGATATGGGACGAGCAGTGTGATGAGGCCCTAGCACAGATCAAACAGTATCTAAGCTCCCCCTCTATGCTCTCTATTCGTAGCCCAGGAGAAGAGCAGATACTGTATCTGGCAGTTTTCGAACATGCGGTTAGTGTAGCCTTGATAAGAGGTCAAGGAAGACAACACCTACCCATCTATTTCATTAGTAAAACCTTGTTAGATGCTACGACAAGGTACCTACCACTTGAAAAGCTCGCCCTGGCATTGGTAAGCGCAGCCCGAAAGCCCAGACACTACTTCCAAGCCGACACAGTTAAGGTTCTAACCGAGCACCCATTACGAGCCATCCTGTAGAAGGCCAACCTATCTGGGAGGATGGTAAAATAGGCGATAGAGCTCGGCGATCACGATATAAAGATAGCTCCGAGAAGTGTTATAAAGGGACAGGTGCTAGTTGATTTCATTACTGAATTTATGCACAAAGAGGGACTGAAACAAGGATAAAATAGCTTGGGTACCGACGAAGAGTGGCTGCTATATGTGGATGGCGCATCCAATTCCCGAGGCTCAGGGGCTGGCATGGTATTCATCACACTAGAAGGAACAATAATTGAAAGAGATGTGACCCTTGGCTTTGCTGCGTCGAATAACGAGGCGGAATATGAAGCCTTCCTGTCGAGGCTCAGGACCGCGGAAGAGCTTGGAATCAAGAGGCTCACAGTTCACTGTGATTCGTAGTTAGTTGCTAATCAACTGACTGGAGAATACGCAGCTCGCGATAATCGGATGGTCGCGTACGTCGGAGAGGCACAACTTTTGATCCAGGAAGTCGGTGATTTCAAAATCAAGCAGATTGGTCGAGAAGAGAATGCACATGCTGACAGCTTGTCTAACCAAGCTACGGCGGTAAAATCTGAGCTAAGAAGAGAGGTTCTCGTCGACTTCCAGTCATCACCGAGTATAGGAAACCAGAGAATCATGTGTACTGAACAGAGTCAGATGGTCCGAATTGGATGACACTGATAGTTGAACACCTGAAAGAGGGATCGGTACCAAAAGACGGAATAGAAAGATGCAAGGTTAGAAGGAGGGCAGCAAGATTCTGGTTATCACCGAGATATAGGCTATACCGATGATCATACTTGAGACCATATTTACAATGTGTAAGCCCGGCCAAGTTGGAAGACCTATTGTGAGAAATCCATGAGGGATCCTGTGGTGGGCACATTGGAGGATGAAGTCTGGCCCACCGAGCTATGTCACAAGGCTATTGGTGGCCTTATATGCAGAAGGATGCTCTACAATTCGTACAAAAATGCGAGAGATGTCAACGCTTTGGCAGAGAGATTCATTAGCTTGCCGAGCAGCTGAACTCAATAATAAGCCCATGGCCGTTCGACAAGTGGGGGATTGATATTGTCGGCCCCATGTCAAGGTCGGCAGGTAACTGTCAATTCTTAATCGTTACCACTGATTAGTTTACCAAGTGGGTAGAAGTCGAGCCCTTGGCTCACATTCGGGAAAGTGATGCCAAGGGGTTCGTATGGAAAAATATCATCACCAGATTTGGAACACCAAGGGCATTGGCTACCAACAATGGGAAGCAATTCGAGGGAAGGCATTCAGAAACCTGTGGTAGCAATATAGCATCAGGCATCATTTTTCAACCCCTATTTACCCACAAAGTAATGGCCAAGCAGAAAGCTCCAACAAGACCTTGCTGGATGACAAAAAGAAAAGGTTGGACGAAGCTAAAGGAAGATGGGTGAATGAGCTTCCTAGTGTCCTATGGGCCTACAGGACGACTCCGAGGAGGTCAACTAGAGAAACTCCTTTCTCTCTTGCATCTGGAATGGAAGCTGTAATTCCTCTAGAGATTGGGTTACCGACCGTGAGGATGGAGGCTTATGACCATGAACAGAATAAAGGGAGGATTGCTGAGCAGTTGGACATGATCGAAGAACAGAGAGAGCGAGCACCGATCAAGTTGGCCGCTTATCAACAACAGCTAGCTCGGAGTTATCAGAAGAAGGTTCGAGTACGGACATTCAAGGTCGGAAATTTGGTTGAAAAAGTACTCCCAAACACCAAAGATCCCAACCACGGCAAGCTCGGGCCGACCTGGGAAGGACCGTATAGAGTGACCTCGGTTGGAGGAACAGGAGCTTATCATCTGGAAAACTGGAAGGAAAAGCGCTGGTGAGGCCGTGGAACATAGTGAATTTAAAGAAATTTTATATTTGAATATTGTATCATTGATGAAAATTATTTTGTTATGTTATTGTGCCAAGAATGGAATTAGGTTTTAATTTTGATCTTTGTGCCAAAGAACTCGGAAAGCCTGCATCTAATATATTGCATGTTAAAATTATCTCGCTAATATTCTTGTGCCAAGAATGAAGTTCCACTAAATTTTTATTTATTTGAGGATCCGTAATAGGGAATTCCTTATCAGGAACAACCTCACAGGAAAAAGGCCAAGGCCTAGAAATTGAAGGTTTAACTTAGGACCAACTACTTTGTACCGAAGAATAAAAACGTAATTGGGAAGAACCCAACTAGGTATGCTGCACTGATCTCCTTTTTAACTAATAGCTATGTATGACGATGTAAGCATTAGGCCAAAAAGAGAGTTCGGAAAGAACCGATGGTGGCGGCATAAACACATATATAGTAAATTGTCAAAGAAAATAACATTTCATTTCACCAAAAAACTGAGTTAGAAACAGCCCACAGTCCGAGCAAACTGGTATTCCATGTACAAAAAGGGTTTTAAGCCTACAGGTCGGGCAGACTGGCGACAGCATAGCCATACAACACAAAAATAAGACTTTTTTCCAATCAAAGAGACACATCACTTAGGAACGTCGGAAACTGAAGGAAGTAGCTCGGCAACAGGAGAGTGGCGTTCATCCCCGTCCACGCCAAAAGACGGAATAGCATCGTCAGCCTAAATATTGGATTTGGATTCAACAGGCGGCGGTGGTGGGGGGCTTGCTCGGATAGAACTGCAAATCTGGCCCAAAGAGGAGACTCTTCAGGAACCCCGACATCTCCAAGAGCTACGTCATAACCCCACTTAAATACGAGAGTTTTGATCTGCTCGACCTACTGCAAGTACGTCGCTTCAATCTCCTCGAACTGGGCATCCTTGGATTTCTCGACAACCTCCCGGGTCTCCTCTTCAGCCTTAGCCTGTCTGGAGAGAAGAGCTCCAAGCTCCATTTTGGTCGCATCAAGGCGGCTCTTGACAACGACCACCTGGGCTTCAACAATCTAAGCGTTCTTGGAGAATATGTCAGCCTTGGACTCAGCCTGGTGCCGAGCAGCTTTAGAACTTGCTAGCTCTTTTTCTAAAACCTCCATGCGACAGTGAAGCTTCTTCAGGCGATCGGAAGTAGTAAACCATTTTTGAAGACCCTGAACACAAAGAAAAAAATGGTTAGGAAGGTAAATATAAAAAAAGAAGAGAATTGATTAAAACCCAACATACCAAAAAAAAGAGTTGGACTCTTGTGGATACAAGCTCGTCATTAGATAAGGCACTATGCAGATACATATCGAAAGGAAGAAGCGCAGATTTACCCAAGATAAGTGCTAAATGAAAGTCTGGGATCCGAACCAACCCTAGAGGGGGGTGAATAGGGTGAGCTTCAAGTTAATGACCAATTATGACCAATTTTAACTTCTTTAAAATAAATTAACCATTAGTGATGATTATCAAACTAAATGCTAAAGCTAACAAAAACAATCACCACAAAGCATGCACCATCACACAATGATTTATAGTGGTTCGGCCTCAATGCCTACATCCACTACCGGCTTGTGTTCCTACACCCCACCGGATTTCCACTATGTATGCTTTTCAATAGGCTAAGTAATAACCTTTACAATATGCTTTTCTAGGCTAAGCAATAACCTTTACACTATGCTTTTCTTTAGGCAAAGCAATAACCTTTGCAACCAAAAGGTTGGTTCTCTCTAGGTAGTGTCTAGAATACACTTGATGGAGATACAATTTAGCTCAATACAATGCCTCTTAATTAGGCGGATATGAAAGTGAAAATTTAATTCACACACACACAATATGAATGCGCAATGTGTATGTATGATGTCCTCAATCAATTTGAAAATAAAAGCTCATAAATGTATGCCAAAGGCTTTTAAAAGTTTAGCTCATAAAAACATTTATGATCGAGGAAAGAATGCTAATCACATGTTAAAAATAACTTGTAAGAGATATACCTATGTATTCCAAACAAGTTGTGAAATTTTAAGAACAAAACATGTGATGGACTTCAATCAATTTAAAAGAGAAGCTCAATCAATGTATGCTTAAAGCATTTGAAAGTGTAAAGCACAAAAATAGATTTGATTGAAGTTAAGGGACAAATCTCATGTAATTAAAAATTCAACTTGAAAATGATATACCAATCAATGCTAAACAAGTTGTGAAACTTTAAAATAAAATACATGTGATTTGTGAAGTTATTGAATCCAAAACATAAGATAGATTTTAAAGAGATTTTCTTACGATGAAAAACAACAACCAAATATTCAACCAAGTATAGGAATCATGTTACATATAATTTTAAAAATATTTTCACAACATGATTCACTTAGATATACCAATTTGAGTTCTACTTGGTTTGAATCAAGGTGATGCATCCAAAACAATAAATCAATTCAAAACATATACATGTTAAGGACACAACAAATCATAGTTTAACATGCTAGAAAAGATTTACCAATAATTACAGCAAAGCATGAAAACATATGATGACGAAAAGAAAACTTAGTTAGATGATTTAACTATTGATTCCAAGCTTTAGCTTTCCAAATGACCCTTAGTATTCTTTAGCTCATTCCCCTTTGTTTGGCCTCAAAACATCTCAAGGAGGGCCTCTTGGTTCCTCAAATTTGGCTAAGGAAAGAACTAGTATTTATACCCAAAAAGCGGGTTTCTGCGTGTCCCTGGTCGACCTGCACTTTCTCCAATCGACCTGGGCTTAACGGTAAAAAATCAGACCGTTTGAAAAAGGCCCCAACGGCTCTTTTTCCGGTCGACCCGCAATGGTCTCGGTCGACCGGGTCCATGGACCTTTTTCCCACAATTTTGCATATTTCAAAGTTAAATTCATGTGGGGTCTTTGGGCCATTAAACCAAGCTTGGAAATATGAAATTAAATCAATCTAAGAGAGATTTAAAAACATGAAACATAAAAATCCTAAAAAGATTTGAAACTTTTAAAACCATTGGCTAGCTTGATTCATAAAAACTCTTTTAAAAAAAATGGCATCCAAGTTTAAAATCAAAACATGCATAAAACAATGATTTCTAAAAGTCTTAAAAACTATGCATGTGAAATACAAAATTTCAAGTTTTTTATTTTCCTAAATCAATGCAAGTGTGAGAATTCGAATGATGCTTAAAATGATAATGCATCCATCAAATTGAAAAACACAAAATCCCTCACACTAAAGACGGAGACCCAGCAACTCCCTCACCCAAGGATGGAGATCCAAGCGAACCCTTTAGACCTAAGGAAGAGCTGGGCTGAGGGGGGCAATGGGGGCAAACTTTCTTCCGACCATGTGGAAGGGGAGTCAGTAACTTCAGTAGTCTGAGTAGGAAGCATGCTCACCTTTGGCTCACGGAAAGCAGGATTAGGATCAGAGGCCGATCTTTTCCTGAGTGTTGAAACATGCCCAGAAAGGGGAGCCTTCCTAGCCCTAGAAGCCGGAAGATCGCTGAGGCTATCAAAGAGATTTCTTAGTCTGCATCGAGACATTGCTGGGGATGGTTGGCTGGCGTCAGACGAAGAAGAATTATCCAAAATATTTAAGACAGGAGTTTGTTGATGGTCAGTGGAAGACAAGGAATTGCTAGAAGGCACAGCACGCTTCGTTGATTTCTTAGCACCAGTTCGACCAAGAGGAGGTTGATCATAGGATTGAGTGGGAGCAAACGAATGTTGAGAAGCAGTGGATTGGGCGCTTGAAGTTTTACCCACCCGCAAAGGCTAAGAAGGCTTGATAGTGGGCACCTACTTCCTCTTAAAAAGGAGATCAGATGCTAGGGGTTTGTGCCAAGGTGGAAGTGCCAAGAAAATGTCATATGAACGAGTATATCCATGTAGAATGTGAGCAGCTCGGCCCCAACCTTTTAGCTGGGCAGGACCTTGAAACTCGAGCGTGTGACTTAACACTTCAGCCCGGACGAGAGAAGAAGGGACACAATTGATTGTAGCATCTAAAGATAAAAAAGAACAGAGGAACAATTAGTAACAACAAAAACATATAAAAGAACAAGAAAAGGAAGCTCCAAAAAGGAGAAAAGTTCCAACCTGGGAAGCCTAGGGATCGAGGAACCACATGGTTAATCCCACCCTAGATGGTTGGCGATTCCCAATTTCCACTCATAATAAAGAAATCTCCTTTACTAGATTTATTGGAGTCCGGAAGATAGTGGACAAGGAGCCTATTGGGATCCCTAGATTTTAAATAGAATAGAGATTTGTTGCTATCTAACGGGATCAGCATATAACATGACAGGATGTCATAAACAGCAAGGCTCGTGCCAAGTTGCCTATTCAGTGCGGCGACCCCCCATAACAATACGGAATAGGTTGGGAGAGCACTGAGTAGGAAAAAGGTTGGTTAGAGAAAGAAAGAGGACTAAAAGGGGGTCGAAGGGAAACCTAACACTGCCCTCTACAATAGCGATGGCTAGAAAGGGCATCCCATCTTAGGACCCAGTCTCAAGGGACTCATCTGGCCACGGAGCGCGAACCTGAACATCCGAAGGGATGTTATATTTGTCCTTGAAATTAGAAGTTCCCTCCAATGTAAGGAGTAGATCTTTAAGATTTCTCATCGAAGAAAAGGAAAATGAAGAAGAATGGAACTTACCACCGATTGGAGAGGGAGAATAGAGGCAAAGTCCAGAGACAAAGACTTGAAGTAGGAAAAAGAAAAAGAAGGAAGAGGAAGATGGAAGTCAAAGAAAGAAAATGGCGATTTATAGCCTAGAGAATGACAGCTATTGACAGGCTAATAAGCCCGGTGCGGACGCGTGTCCATAAATATCTCAAGCCCCCTATTCCCTTGGAAAATAGAGAGGGAAAGGTTGGCTTGGGGGGGGGGGTGAAATTGAATCACATTTTGGGTCGAACTTGGGTCAAGACTAGTCAAGGTTGACCCAATAATCCAATCCAGAGAAAGGGGGTGAAATGAATGACCACTAACGGCTGGCATGAAGAGAAGTAAATAGAGCCCCAGATTCAAGGAGAAAAATGCTCCACGATCTAAAGCCTGGCAGTTACCGCCCACCACAATGGGGAAGGGCGAACGTGCGCAGGTGGAGGGCAAGAATCCAGGGACCAACGGGAAACATATAAAGAGGTAAGAACAAAAGGAGAGGTAGGAAATTTTTTGACTACAACTTGAATCAGAATTAGGGCACAGTACAAAGGCTAATTCAACCATCGGAGGATCCTCGGTTGGATTACCCGATCGAGTCTTCACGGTGATTTTATGTGATTCAGGGAAAGAGATTTGATATGAAAGCAAAGGAAGGTCAACATTGCCATCGACAAGCTGAGCTGACCTCCAGTCCTAGGTTTATTCAAAACCAGATCTTATAAATACACTTTTTTCATATGATTTCAGTTTATTTTTTGAGGATTTTTCGGGAAAAATCCTGGAATTTGGCTATTCCTCGTGAAAGGTCCCCGCAAATTATGCAACACAAACTCAGTTCGTTTGGACCTCTTTCATTTTTTTAATGCTGAGGGGAGCGACGCTAGTGTCGCACTACGTAATTTTCTTAAAATATAAAACTCCTTTGTTTTTTCTTCCTTTTATCTTTTCCTCCTCTCCCACCTATTTCTCTATTTTTTTCAGTCCATCTTCTCCCAATCATCTTGGAAAAACAATATCACATGCTTTATAAAAAATGATAAGATTACAACTGGAAGAATGGTTCATACGATTAGGTTAGGAGAACCTGTATTCGTAGCTTTGCTGCCTATATGAGTAGTGGAGAACCTATATTCGTTGCTTTTTTACCCACATGACCAACAAAAAACATGTATTCACAACTTTTCCTCCAATATGAATATAACCGAACTGTGTTACCCAAGAAATTCTGGGATATTTGGACAGAAAGGTGGGGTGATAATCATCCTCTGATGGAAGTATTGTGGGTGGTGGGTTGGGTGAGAAATGGAGTGGAGAATATGGAGAAATAGGAATGAGACGAGGAAGAAAAAGACGTGAGGAGTGAGGCTAGCGTCGCCCAATTTTTTCTAGGAGACGCTATCGTCGTTCAAAAAAAAGTATAAAATAATAACAATAAAAAAGCGGCGGGAAGACCGAGTTTGTGCTGCATAATTTACAGGGGACCCTTCGCGAGGAATGGTCATTTTTGAGATTTTTCCTGTAAAACCCTCTTGTTTTTTTATGTGTGTCATTTATGCTTTCATTTGGATGCTCTCTCCATCTCTCTCTCTCTCATATTAGATTTCTAGTTGTTACTTTTTCTTGAGGTTCGTTTATATTTATGAAATGGATTTTTTATTCAATTTATGTATTTGGGGTGACTTTGTTTTATTGGGCTTTAAAATTATCAATGGGTAATAAAAACTTGAATGTATTTCTTATGACTAATATTATCTATATTAATAAAACTCACTTTTCTTTATCCTTTTTAGTTATTGATGTTGTTATTATTGTTTTTACGCTAGTGTTGAATGGAGTTCTTAGCTCCATTTTTGTAATATTTTATTGTTGATGTCAACTACTTGTATCTGTGATTGAAGATGTGACTGCTAATTCTTGAGTCTTTTTTATATAAAGATGAATGAATATATTCTTATGTGTATAAATTAATTTTGATAGCTCATAAACTCAAAATATGTATTGTTATTTTTTGCCCCGAGCTAAGCATGGGCCGTTGTTGTTAGTATCTATAAAAAGTGATACCTAGCTTGTTTGTTGGTCGTAGACACAGTTGTCAAAATTGCATTCAACTCTTCCTTTCTAAAGGCCTCAATTTGATTAAACTGAATTCCAAACTCCAGCTATTTAAAATGTCCCAAATGACCTTTTGGAAATTTTGAAATTCCAACCTCCATTTTATTTTGCTGAAATTTATGTTCCATCTAGGAGGAGGATTTAGGAATTACACCAAAGAGGACAACTCTCAAAGAATTTAAAATTCTCTAAATAAGAATTCTACGAGTTTTTGTAAAGAAACATGCCATGAGTCTAACGAAATACCTTTGAATCAAGTCGGTCAAATTGAATAACCAAATCGAGTCAACTCGGCCGAGTTCAAGCAAGCAACACTTCAAGTCAAAAAAGCCTTTTAACTATTAAAATGTCAAGTCAGTTTGTTCTAAGCTATTAAAAACAAATTTACTGATGAGCAGTTCAACTAATCTAATAATGGTTAGATTTTTTGCCCAACGTGATTTTAATCCTTCAAAAGTAGTGAGAAAGGTCCTTAAGAGACTCCGATATATTCTCATGGCATGAATTAGGGGAAGAAATTTGTTTTGGATCATTTTTCCAATTGACTTAATTTAAATTGAGACTTTGCTGGACTGACTAATCCTTAAATCTATGGTTCCATTAGCATATGTCTTTCAAAATGAAACAGTTTGGCTATCCCATCTAAGGTAAAATTAAAAGCTAAAAAGAATAGTTTTTTTTATCACAGAATGGTTCTTATTGCTTATCTTTTTCCACCTAAAAATAAGAGAAAGTACCCTAGTTTGCTTTTTGTTCTTTCTTTTTTTTTTTTTCGTCGAAACGCAAATTTTATTGTAAGAGACACTGATTACAAATATTAAGTTTTTGAGTGTTGGCTAATTTATGGGTTAGACAAAACTCTGGGTCCATTGAGTTGTAACTTTTATATTTAGAAAAGGAGTGTGATTTTGCTCTGAAATATAGAAGACTGGAAGGATTAGAATAAGAAAGTCTAAAAGAATTAGAAGTATGCTGAAGGAAAGAAAAAGTACTCGGAAATGATTAGAAGAGCTGAATTTCCATAACCAGATTACGGGTCCGCTTGAGCGTACATCCTGTCGCTCGAGGGCGCTTTGTCAGAAGGCAGCCAGATGCTGAGACAGAATGTCCATCTGCTCGAGCGCGCCTCCATCCTCTCGAGCGGGAGACACAAAACAGTCTGTCGAGAATTAGATTTTCTATTTCTGATTTTGCTCAAACTGCCTGTTTTAGTCCTAATCAACTAAGGCAACTTTAAGCACGTCCCTAAGTCTATTTATAGAACCCTTGGGCGACCCTAAAGAAATACCTCTCAAAGTTCTGAGTTAGAGATTATAATTGAGAGAATTATTCTCTAGAGATTCATTGAAGAGTTGTGTTGCAAGTGTTCATCTAGAGAGCCACTTATTCTGCTTCCCTTGTAGAAGATCATCTTCTTTTTTAGAAGATCTGAGGAGTCAAGTGGGTTTAAATATGTTGCAATCAACTGTGTGAAGTCGTTGAGGCGTGAAGCTACATAAGAGATAACTGCAGTCCTTAGGTAGCTCGCTTCTTTTTAAAGATTTCAACCCTTGCATTTGGTAGTGTTGTCTACCCCATCTACAAGGCTTACGAAGTGGAAATGGAGCTGGATGTTTGCTACAATTCTTAGAATGACCAACCTCAAGAGGGTTAACTTGGGATCTAGTTGTGTAATTTGTTTTTGGTTTTGGTTGTGTGTGGGCTGCTTGCTTTATTGGATCTGCAAGTGCCCAGGTATGCAGAAAATATTATTTTCGTAGTATAAATACACAAGGATGCTGTAGCCTCACCTAAGTTGGATGACCAACTAAATGTGTAATACAAGAGCCCACCATGTTGTTAAACTCTATATCCAACTAGCTCAAGAACATGAAGCCTAACAGCATAAACCTTCACACCCAAACAGTCTGAATAGTGGGTATAAATGGGCTCAAAATTAGCCTAAACAAAGGATGAAAATGGGTTAAAATATGGCCCAAATGCTGCTGGAATCAGCTTGATTTGTACTAGACAAATGACCTAATTGATATGTTGCAAATGGGTTAAGACCCAACCCAGTTTATGTCCCTAAAAAAATAAAGGTCAAAACTCAGTTTAGATGATGGCTGTAAACATGCCAAAATCTAGCCCCTATGTTTGAACTCCACTTGGTAAGCAGGCTGATTTTCCCCAACCAAACAGTCTAAACCTATCTAACAACCCCTAAACAGTGCCTTCAGAAATTCATTCAACTAAAAGAGTCTGGAATTTCTAGAGTCAAATACTCTGCAGTTGAGTTAAAACTTGAAATTGCCCAAACAAAAAAACCGCACAAAAGCTGGCCATTTGAGGATTAAAAGTCCAACCCATACAGAAATCTTTCAATGGACTAGAATGTGCTAATAACTAGTCAAATAAAATTTACATATGCATTGTTAAATTACTAGTTTTTCTTTTCAATGAATGTTAATATACATTGAACCAGGTTTCCCATAAATAACAATAACATGTTTTGTTCAACATAACAATAACAATAACAATATAACAATAACATAGTAAAACAACAACAGCTCCTTCATAGTTTTACAGCCTGCGGGCAAAACATGAAGACCCTCCCATCCCCCAAATATGCATAAATTTGTGACAGGTTCCCAATAAAATAACCACCGAAGACTGTTTTGACTGTAACCTAAAAAATTATAAACATTTTTTCTTTTCAACACTTGTTTCCACACAAAGTAAAAAAAGAATTCAGATTCATCACACCAAAATGCTCCTAGAAAATCCAATTCCAACACAAAATAGCCATAACTTCAAATGTTGCTGATTGGAATGTGTATGTCAGGGTTTAACTTCCACAAGTGCAATTCAGTCAATCAAAATCCACCTTAGTACTTTTACAAGGCATCCTTTTGTAAATCTATCTTAATCAAACCCAACACCTGTGATTGGCATTTATATGAATCCAAGTAAGATATTGATATATACATTGAACATGTCAGAAAAATGCAATTGACTCCATAAGTTGAAACTTTAACATGTAAAATAGCAGCACAAAAATCTCAGTTGTCCTAATAGCAATGGAGAGAGTTACAAAAGAGATCTTGTAATTAAGGATGTAAAAGGAAAGCTGATTTTAGAAAAACCCAACCTTATTGCCAAAAGTGTCAATTCACAAAGGTGAATTGTAAGAATCTCACTAATCAATTAGGAAATTTCATGTGTTAGGATCTCTACCATTCAATGGCATAGAGACCAACATATCCAAACCATATCAAAGTGGTTCATCAGGTCCATGACATTCTTGAACACTTACAAAAGAGCTCTACACTGGTTAGTTTCTAGGGAATTTTACCAAATAAGTGTTCCTAAATAGGTATTAGCCAAATTTAAACAGAAATACACCAAACCAAAACACCCATTTTGGTGTTCGTACACTCAATTTGGACGCCTTTACCCCTCAGTGTGCGAACGACATCGTCATTTCATTATACCCCTAAAAACTCAAGCAAATGATTTTCATTCTCTTTTCCAAACTTTCTCCTCTCCCACCTTTTCTCTCTTTCTCCTCCACTCCCTGCTCTCTCTTTGCCTCTTCTTGCGCTGTGGCTTCTGCACTCTCTTTTTCGCTCCCTCTTTGCTCGCTGCTCTCTCTTTCCCTCTCTCCGACGTCCCGGCTCCTACTCTACCCCTCCGCTCCCTGCTCTCTAAGCAATTCCGGCCAGATCCTCTGACAGAACTCCCGACAACTGCTCCAACGTCATCTTCCATTTGAGATTTCAGTGAAGGTGATTTTTTCGGTTCTTCTCTCTTCCACATTCTCTATTTTCTTTTCATTTTTAGTTTCTATATCTGTTGGAATTGTGGCGTTCTTGAGAGGGGATTTGGTTTAGGGTATTTGCAGACAAATGGTTGTCTGGAAGATGCAGCCATGGAAAAAACCCAAATTTGAAGAAACCTCTTATAGTTTATTTTATTTGCAGACAAATACAAACACTGTTATAGTTGCAACCTCTTATAATTGCAGACAAATACTTGTCTCCATCTTTATAGAGCTGTAGATTGAATTGATAGGAACCTCTTATAGTTTATTTCATTTCCAATACTAATTTAATGAAAGGAATCAAATGCATGGGAAAGTAGAGCTCCGCATCATCTTTGTTATGGTAGCGGGTAATTTGGTGTCGACCCCAAGTTTTGCAGCTATCCAAAAATCATATTCTCCATGATGCGAAGCTTAAAGAACATTTTCTATGAGATTATTGAAAATCCTATATATTGTCTATGATTTTTGCTAAAGAGGACTCACATCTGTGAATAATTTTCTGCAGGAGTTGAAACCAAATTGAAAATGTGCTTGGGCAGGGTGGATATGACAATGTCTATAGGGGAAGCTAATTAATGGAATCGAAGTTACAGTAAATCTAATTTTAATGTGAGAATCTAAATGGTTGCAACCATTTATTGACTGATTTGTATTTATTGGCTGATTTATTGATTGATTTTAATGAGTTTCTGGAAGGTCTATTTTAGTGGAATGGTAGCTTTAGAAACTAACCAATGTAGAGCTCTTTGTAAGTGTTCAAGAATGTCATGGACTTGATGAACCACTTTGATGTGGTTTGGTTAAGTTGGTCTCTATGCCATTGAACATGAGATTTCCTAATTGATTAGTGAGATTCTTATAATTCAGCTTTGTGAATTGACACTTTTGGCAATAAGGTTGGATTTTTCTAGAATCAGATTTCCTCTTACATCCTTGATTACAAGATCTCTTTCGTAACTCTCTCCATTGCTATTAGGACAACTGAGATGTTTGTGCAGCTATTTTACATGTTAAAGTTTCAACTTGTGGAGTCAATTGCATTTTTCTGACATGTTCAATGTATCAATATCTTACTTGGATTCATATAAATGCCAATCACAGGTGTTGGGTTTGATTAAGATAGATTTACAAAAGGATGCCTTGTAAAAGTACTAAGGTGGATTTTGATTGATTGAATTGCACTTGTGGAAGTTAAATCCTTGTTGACACCAAAAATGTCACTTTGCCTCTTCAAACATCAAGAAGCTACATGAAGCCGCAGCCTACCACAAACAGGCCATGCAACTTCAAAAAATCAAATCTTTTCAGAATAAAATAAAAATGACAAGATCCTTCAAAACAGCCAAATGAAGAGTACACATGAAGTTTCAGGCCATTTCAACATTATTTGGCCTAACTTCACTCTTCCAGCAGCTGAACAGGAGCTCCCGGCGGCGACAGCATCAAAGACATTAGATCTTCGATCAGAGCCTGTGGATGGTCTCAAAATACCCCAAAAAGGCTCTACGCCAAGTTTCAGGTCAAACTGACAACGTTTGACCCTACATTAACCCTCGAGCAGTAAAATCAAGCCTCTCGGAGAAAAGAACCACCGAGGCCATCACTCATCAAACAGAGCACATGGGTGACTTCAAAATGCTTCCAAAGGCTACATGTCAAGTTTCAGGTCATTTCGACAACACTTGACCAAACTTTGACTCTTGAAAGCCAAATCAGGCTTCACGGTGGTGAAGCTCCCCGGGACCATGGTTTCTAAATCGGAGTTAATGGATCGTCTCAAAATGACTCCAATAGGCTCCCTGTTAAAATTCATGTCAATCGGACATCGGTTGACCAAACATCAAAGCGCGACAACTTCTTAGCGACAGATTCAAGTCTACTGGCGACAAGACCTCACACGGCTTCAACACTCAAAGAAAAGCCTACGGTTGGTCTTATTTATTGCTCAAGAGGATTCACCTCAAATTTTAATTCATTCCGACATCGTTTGACCCAGTTTTGGTTTCGATGGCAAATTAACAACTTTGCACGACAAAGTCTTCAGCTTTCCCGGAAAATTGGGAACTTTGCATTCCAATATACAAGGATTCTCATCAAGTTTTCTATAGGGAAAACATGCCAATAAATGTACAAAAATGTCAGAAAAAATACCGAAGAAGAAAGAAGCAGAAAAATTGGCAACCAAAAGGGACCAAAGTCCCCATGGTCGCCGGCGACCCTGGAAATCTGGGTCGCCAGATTTTTGCCAAACGACCGCCTTTCGGTCCCTTTTCGCATTTCAAGATGTCTGGCCCTTGTGGTGTTCCAGAATTCTGATATTTGAGGCACAAAATCTGTCGATCTTCGTCAAAATCACGGGTCCGTCTTCAAGAGCATAAAATCACCATTGATCACTTCAGAATCGACAACCGGCCGACCTAGAAAGCGCACTTTCTGCCCGATCGATTGAGAAATCGACAGGACAGGTGGCACCGGCCCACTGGTAGCAATCAATGTCTGAAATTGCATGGTCATCCGACATCGATCAGCATGAAGATCCATCGTCGATCATTGCAAAAGAATTCCAAAAGATGTGGCACAGCCCGCGATTCTTCAACTACCCCGGCGACCACTTAATGCAGTTAATTGACCCAGTTTATGGAAACTTAATGCGGTCATTAACTCAATATTTCGGACGACCCAATCAAAAGCGAGCAAATGAGAGTTACAAGTCAAAGCAATCATGGCATTAAAACCATGAAACTCCTCCCATCATGGAGATTAAAGGCGGTTAAAGGCTCTTAATTCTCCACTGGCCAATCAGAAGCCAAGAAAAAAGAGTTATAAAAATAATGAAATAAAAACTTGTAACTCCTCCAATTAGGTGGCTTTAACTCATTAAAAGCCCATAAACTCTCCTAAAGGCTACCAAAAGGCTTATAAAATGAGGACAATCCAAGAAGAAAGGGTCCGGAAAAATAGATCTAGAGAATAAAAAGGAAACACTCTGCCACCGAGACTCCAACAAATTCTCCTCTATCGAAGAAGTCCTGCACCGACCACTGCTACAAGGTGACAAAAGTCCCTTAGGGGGCACCCCCCAAGGCCTTCTCCTTCTGCCTCCATGGCTTAGACATGACTTTTCAGCCTGTCTACTTAGCTTTTTATTCGACATAGGAACTCATCTTGGTCTTTGTCATCTAAAAATCAGAGGCTTAAGCTGAGCCAAAAGAATCAAGAGCATCCTCTATTCTCATCTGCATGGATGATGGCGAAGTCCATATACGACTTGCGACTGTCAATCTGAATGAGAGAAACTTTGATCCTTTCCCTTTCGGGCAAGTGCTCGCAGAAATGTTAAGCTGGCTCGGGTTAGGGAATGGGCCACTCTTTCTCTTTGATGAATCCATTAGAGATCTTTCAAAAAGAAATCAGATTTCTTACATCTTGGATTCAACTTTGAGAAGCTTTGGTCCTTTTCCTTTCGGGCAAGTGCTCGCAGAAATGTTGAGCCAGCTCGGGTTGGGGAATGGGCCACTTTTTCTCTTTGATGAGTCCATTAGAGATCTTTCAAAAAAAAATCAGATTTCTCATTTTGGATTCAAACTTGAGAAACTTTGATCCTCTCCCTTTTTGGTAAGTACTCGTAGAAATGTTGAGCCTATTCGGAGTGTGGGATGGGCCATCGTTTCTCTTCGATGAGTTTGTTAGGGATCTTCAAAAAAAAAAATGGAGGCGAAGAACACTAAGGTTGCACCAATTGCCTTCTATGACCACGATTGATTCAAGAAAAGCCTTGTCCAGAGTGTGGAGACAGCTTGACTGTTCTAGGCAAGGGTCCTCCAAATGGGTTCATTAAGTAATCCTATCCTTACTTGAGGGCTAATCTATCGATTGAGGTTTAATAAGACCAGATTAAGAGGCCTAGGTGTACTCTTCCGTCTTTAGATCTTTTTTCCCAAGCAAGAGAAATATCTTTAAAAAAAAAACTCCCATCACTTTTGGATTCAGATTCGAGAAATCCGGGTTCCTTCCTTTCCGGCTAACGGCGCTCGCAGAAATGTCGAGCCTATGTTTGGATTGGAATACCATTTGCTATCTTTGACAAATCCGTTCTTGACCTTTCAAAAAAAAAAACTCCCGTCACTCTCGAATTTAGATTTGAGAAATTCTGGTTCATTCCTTTCTGGATATCGGTGCTCGCAGAAATGTTGAGCCTATGTTCAGATTGGAATACGATTTGCTCTCCTTGGCGAATCTTATTTTGGCCTTTCAAAAAATAGAATCCCATCTAATGTCCAGTACATGGATGCGATTTCCAACACTTGTGCCTAGCGGTACTAGCACGCCCTTTTGGGTCTAATATATTCGCAACCGACACACGTGTTTCCTCCAAAATTTGTGCCTAGCGGTGCTAGTACGCCTTTTCGAGTCTACTGTATTCGTGATCGATACATTTGTAACTCCAACCTTATATTCGTCTTACCTCGAGCAAGCCTTACTTCTTGATAAGTTGAATTAAGGTTTACAATTGCTTCTAACAGTCACTGGTTGCGATCAGAACAACTATACCTTCTATGGCTTTTTGCCTTCTTCATGTCACTTAAGTTGGACCATGTCCCTCGAGTGATTTGAAAAGACGAAACCATAGTTTTTCCATTTATAGTCATTATATTCTTGTGATTACTAATGGATGTAGTCTTTTTTTGAAATTAACAATGGCAGCTTCTTTGACCATTACTTTCGACGAAAGCAAGTACTAACTCATGCTTCAACAGAAGCAAAACACGCGCACTCACAAGCGCCCTGTCAGCTGCCGAAGCGTCATCTCTCTCGGTAACTCTCTGAACTCCGGTTTGACCTCAACTCCCCGGACCATCGTCTCCAGGACACTGGGACCATTCCCATTTCCCGAAGAAGAAACGGCGCCGGCTAAAAAGCAGAAAATCGCCTTGTTGACACCAAAAATGTCACTTTGCTCCTTCAACATCAAGAAAGCTACATGAAGTCGTGGCCTACCACAAATGGGCGATGCTACTTCTTAAAAAATCAAATCTTGTCAGAATTAAACAAAAATTGCAAGATCCTTCAAGACAGCCAAAAGAGGAGTACACAAGAAGTTTCGGGCCATTTCAAAATCATTTGGCCTAACTTCGCTTCTCCGATAGCTGAACAAGAGCTCCCGGCGGCGACAGCATCAGAGATACCAAATCTTCGATTAGAGCCTATGGATAATCTCAACATACATCCAAAAGGCTCCACGTCAAGTTCCGAGTCAAACCGACAACGTTTGACCCTCCATCAACCCTTGAATAGCTAAATCAAGCCTTTCGGCGGCTAGAACCACCGAGGCCATCGCTAATCAAAAAGAGCACATGGGCGGCTTCAAGATGCTTACAAAGGGCTACACGTCAAGTTTCATGTCATTTCGACAACATTTGACCAGACTTTGACCCTCGGAAGCCAAATTAGGCCTCTCGGTGGCGAAGCTCCCCGGGACCATGGTTTCGAAGACAAAGCCTATGGATCATCTAAAACTTACTCCAATAGGTTCCGTGTCAAATCTCAAGTCAATTGGACATCGGTTGACCGCACATCAAGGCTCGACATCTTCCTCGCGACAAAATCAAGTCTACTGGCGATAGGACCCCATACGACTTCAAAACTCAAAGAAAAGCCTATGGTTGGTCTTATTTATTTCTCAAGAGACTTCACCTCAAATTTCAGGTCAATCCAACATCGTTTGACACAATTTCAGCTTCTGACGGAAAATCGGTAGCTCTATGCTATAAAGTCTTCGGCTTTCTCGGAAATTTGGAAACTTTGCTTCCCAAAATGCAAGGATTCTCGTCAAGTTTTCTATAGGGAAATCAAGCCAATAAATGTGCAAAAATATCAAGAAAAATACAGAAGAAAAAAGAATCAGAAAAAACATCGAAACGACCGCAAAACGGGAACCAAAGAGGAAAATCACCCAGGGTCGCCCGCGACCATGGTGCATGGTCGCCGGCGACCATGGAGCCCCGGATCTCCGGATTCGCCCCGAAAAGCCCCATTTTTCATCATTTTTCGCATTTTGAAGTTTCCAACTCCTGTTATTTTCCAAAATCCATACTTTTAAGGCACCAAGTCCGTTGACATCCGTCAAAATCACGGGCTTGTCTTCAAGAGTATTAAAATCAACATTGATCGCCAACTGGTCAATCAAAAAGTGCACTTTCTAGCCGATCGATCGAGAAATCGACAGGACAGGTGTCACCTGCCTGCTATTAGCTATCGATGTCTGAAGTTACATGGTCATCTGATGTTGATCAGCATGTCGATCCATCGATGATCATCGCCAAAAGAACTCCAAAAGATGCGGCACAGCCCGTGACTCTTCAACTGCTTGGCGACCACTTAATGCAATTAATTGGCTAGCTTCATTGCAATCATTAATTCATTTCTTTGGACGGCCCAATCAGAAGCTAGCAAATGGGAGTTACAAGTCAAGAGATTCATGGCATTTAAACCATGAAACTCCTCCCATCATGGAGATTAAAGGTGATTAAATGCCCGTAATCTCCACCGGCCAATCAAAAGCCAAGGTCCAGGAGTTACGAAATAAAGGAATTAAACCCTGTAACTCCTCCCATTATGCGGCTTAATGACAATTAAAGACCATAAATCCTCCTAAATGGCTACCAAGAGCCTATAAATAGGAGAGCATTCCAAGAAGAAAGGACGGATCTCATATCAGAAAAAAACACAGAAAACATGAGAGAAAGAAGAAAGAAAACTCTGCGAAAGTTCTGCACCGGCCACCACTACAAGGTGACAAAAGTCCCTTGGGGGGTACCCCCACCAAGGTCCTTGCCTTCTCTTTCTGCCTCCAATGGCTTAGACGTGGCTTTTCAGCCCGTCTATTTAGCTTTTTATTGGACATATGACCTCCTCTTGGTCTTTGTCCTCTAATAATCTGAGGTTATAGCCAAGCCAAGTGAATCAAGAGCATCCTCTGTTCTCATCTGCATGGATGAAGCGAAGTCCACACGTGGCTTGCGACCGTCAATCTGAACGAGTCCCCCAAAATCGCCTGAGAAGTTAGATCCTCCTTTTCTTGCTTTTCATTGTATTTTATATTTTTCTATAAGAGACAAAAATCACAACTCTTGTCTTTCATTATTGATAAGAATTTTAAATCGGCTATAAATGCCAAAAAATCGGCTATAAATGCCAAAAATTGGCTATAAATGCCAAAAAATCGCCTTTCACGGCAAATCAAGAAAATGTCTCTTTTCTTAAATATATGTGCAATGAAAAACTTGAAAGAAGTTGATTTCCTTTTTACTTGCGAAGGTTGATCTCCAGATCACCACTTGCAATTCCAAGTAAAATAGAAAATCTAGCACACCCACAAAAAAATATTGATACCCGCTTTCGTCACCGGTTACGAAAGGGTTGTACCCCACGGGCTCCCACGCCAGCCGACCTCAGTAGAACAGTGCGTGGATAGCGCTTTCCATCAAGTTGGCATACCCGGTGGGACTCGTTCATTTGAGAACACGATGCTTGGAATTGAAATATTTGCATATCTTTTGCTCTATGCTTATACTTCTTTCCCGGATTCCTTGGCTACTTTCTAGCTCGCGGCCTATGTTGGATTTCGCATCTAAAAATGAGATGGGATTTTTTGGAAATTTCTAATTCTTAGTTTATTTCCACTATTTCTCTTTTAAAAAAAATCAGATTTCTCAGTTTGGATTCAAAATTGAGAAACTTTGATCCTCTCCTATCGTTCATCGTGCTTGCAGAAATATTGAGCATGTTCGAGTTGGGATTTGGGTCATCATTTCTCTTCGATGAGTTCATTAGAGATCTTAAAAAAAAATAGATTTCTCTGTTTGGATTCAAAATTGAGAAACTTTGATCCTCTCCTATCATTCATCGTGCTTGCAGAAATGTTGTGCCCGTTCGAGTTGGGATTTGGGCCACCATTTCTCTTCGATGAGTTCATTAGAGATCTAAAAAAATCAGATTTCTTAGTTTGGATTCAAAATTGAGAAACTTTGATCCTCTCCTATCATTCATCATGCTTGCAGAAATGTTGAGCCTGTTCGAGTTGGGATTCGGGCCATCGTTTCTCTTCGATGAGTTCATTAGAGATCTAAAAAAAGTCAGATTTCTCAGTTTGGATTCAAAATTGAGAAACTTTGATCCTCTCCTATCATTCATCGTGCTTGCAGAAATGTTGAGCCTGTTCGAGTTGGGATTTGGGCCATCGTTTCTCTTCAATGAGTTCATTAGAGATCTAAAAAAAAAGAAACGGAAAAATCAGATTTCTTAGTTTGGATTCAAAATTGAGAAAATTTGATCCTCTCCTATCGGTCATCATGCTTGCAAAAATGTTGAGCCTGTTCGAGTTAGGATTTGGGCCATCATTTCTCTTCGATGAGTTCATGAGAGATCTAAAAAAAATAAAAAAAAATCAGATTTCTCAGTTTGGATTAAAAATTGAGAAACTTTGATCCTCTCCTATCGTTCATCGTGCTTGCAGAAATGTTGAGCCTGTTCGAGTTGGGTTTGGGCCATCGTTTCTCTTCGATTAATGTATTTAGGACCTAAAAGAAAAAAAAAGACATAGACCACTAAGGTTAAACCAATTGCGTTCTTTTATCTCGGTTGATTCAAGAAAAGCCTTGTCCAGAGTGTGGAGACAGCTTGACTATTCTAGGCAAAGGTCCTCCAAATGGGTTCATTAAGTAATTCTACCCTTACCTGGGGGCAATTCTATCAATCGAGATTTCATAAGACCGGGTTAGGAGGCCTATGTGTACTCTCTCATCTTTTAAATAAAAATCTTTAAAATAAAAAAAAATAAAAAAAGATTTTTCAAAAAAGAAATCTTACAAAAAATATAAAAAAAAGATTTTTCGAAAAAAATCTTAAAAATAAAATAAAATAAAATAAAAGATTTTTTTAAAAAAATCTTAAAAAAATTTCAAAAAAAGACTTCCGTCATTTTTGGGTTCAGTTCTAAGAAATTTTGGTCTCTTCCCTTATTGGCACTGGCGCTCGCGGAAATCGTTGAGCCCGTGTCTAGATTGGAATGCCTTTTGCTCTATTTGATGAATCCGATCTTGGCCTTTCAAAAAAAGGGAAGGAACCATAATTTCTCGAATTTAGGTTTACAATTGCTTCTAGCAGTCATTGGGACGCTCATTCTGGGTAACCATACTTGTGATCAGAACAATTGTACCATCTATGGCGTTTTGCCTTCTTCATGTCACTGTGGTCATGTCCCTCGAGCGATTTGAAAAGATAAAACCGTAGAATTTCTCATTTATGATCATTATATTCTTGTGATTACTAATGGATGTGGTCTTGTTTCAAATATTTTCAAAACTAACAATGGCAGCTTCCTTGACCATTACTTTTGATGAGAACAAGCACTAACTCATGCTTCAATAGAATAAAACCACACGCACTTACAAGCGCCCTGCCAGCTGCAGAAGCGTCAACTCCCTCGGCAACTCTCTAAACTCCGGGTCGACCTCGACTCCCCGGACTATCGTCTTTGGGACGCTGGGACCATTCCCACTTCCCGAAGAAGCAACTGCTACTTCCAAGAAACAGAAGGTCGCCTCTCAACGTGTCACTACCGTGACACCAAAGGCGAACATCAAAAAGCCTGAAGCCCGCAGTACCCATGCGAAGCCTCGACCCACAAACGACCAGTTCTATCCCAAGACTTGGTCCCCAATATCTTCACTAAAATAAAGAAAGTCCCAAACATCCACCAAGCCAGCATACCTGGCCCCACTCAAGGAGAACCATTTCTACCCTCTTGCTTACATGAAAGAGGAGAGACCCATCTCCGACTTGACAACCAAGTCAACCCAGCATAAGCCGGCTTGTTCCTAAAAGCCCAAAATCAAGTCATGCATCACTAGGCCTCTACAAGCACCTGCTAAGGCCTACAATCCTGCTGTTCAACCCTTCATCTCTACAAGGGCCAAACTCGAAAAATTCAAAGCCTTGCTGCAACAGGCGAAGGACTGGGTCCGTATCCTGTCCTTGCCACCTACAAAGAAGACAGGCTTGGCAGCTGCACCCGAGGGAGCACATCCTTCATTGTCAAAGCCCAGCCAGAGCTGACCGAAGCTCAAATTGCTCGTCGTATACGCTGCCGCATGTCGTATCGACAAAAGAGACTAGAGAAGAAAAGGACCCAGCCTCCTACACTTCAAGTCTACCATAAATGGGTCAAAAAAGAAAGACCCAACCAAATTGCTGCTGTCCATATGGTTAGGAAAACCAAAAGATGCCAAAAGTCAGCAGCAAAAACCCATGTCCGACGTCCGGTGACCCGCAGCATCTCCAGGTTAAGAAGACATTCAGAAGAATCCCCTGCTCCTTCAAGCAAAGGACGACAGAGTGATCCTTCCTCAAGCTCTTCATAAAAAAGAATGAGCCCCAGCTCAGTCACCAGGGCAATTTCTTCATTCAAATCCCTTGGGATGAACGTCCTGGCTACAAATTCTGAGCCACCACCTCGCAATCCACCTCAAGATGATGCGATCACACGCATCCAGCAGTTGGAACAAGGCCAACAAAGGATTGAAACTCTGATGGAAAGCCTTCTCCTCACCTTCCAAAATCAGGCAAGCAATGAACTTCCTCTGAATCTTCAAGATGATGAGGTAAATGGAGAAGAAAATGAGTCATGCGCCTTTACTAAAAAGGACATAGATAGTATCCTCGTAAAAGCTAAAGAAGAGGATATACTCAAGGAGCATGGGATCAAGCCACCATATCCCTTATGGATAGACTCGGTCCCGTTCCCTACAAAATTCAAGCATCCTACTCTACAAACATATATGGGGAAAGGATCAGCTAGACAACACGTCATCCACTTCAAAATCTTGACGGGAGCTATCGCGGATGAAGATGCACTCAAGATCCGCCTCTTTGCAAGTACTCTAAAAGGTACGGCCTTCGACTGGTACTCCACTCTTCCGGAGGACTCCATCCAAAATTGGGCCCTGCTAGAGACATGCTTCCTGACTCACTTCAAAGGTTAGGATCATCCCGCTACTATGGCTCAACTTTGCAGCCTAAAACAGGGGGAGAATGAGTCAACATACGACTTCATTAACAAGTGGAAAGCAATGGCGTACAAATGCTCAGATGTACTGTCACAAGCGTTGGCAGTTGACATCTGCCGAAATAACATGAGAGTTAGAATCCGCTCCATGATCATCGGCAATAAATCAAAGAACCTGGGAGAACTCCTAGAAGCTTCCATGAAGGCTAAAATGGTGATCAAATACCGCAACAGTCAGAAATCATCAAGAAAATAGCCAACCGCCATTGCAACCTCAAAGCCAAAGAAAAAAGAGGTCTTCAATGTGCAAACCAAGTCAGCTCCTCAGCCACCAACGAAAGCTGAAAACAAAGCTGCAGGTAAAAGACCTGAACTCTCACTTGCTTTCAAAGAGCTAGTAGAAAAGAAATACCCGTTTGATGAAGATGTTGATGAAATCTTCGGGGCCCTCGTGACAAACAGCAAGCTCACCTTGCCCGAACCAAAAAGACCGGGAGATGTTGGCAAAACCATCAATCCTCAGTACTGTCAATACCACCAGATGATCTCGCATCCTCTCAAATAATGCTTCGTTGTAAGAGAGAAAATAAACGAGATGTGGAAAAAGGGAGTCATCACCTTTGATAAAAACTATGGGTCTGCCTCCGTCAACATGGTGTCATGTGGACAAACATCAAAATCACCGAAGAAGAAAATCACTACTTCCTTTAAGGTGATAAACACAATCCAAATGTCCGAAGAACTAGTTCCTTACCCGACGCCAGGCGGACAACCCATATGGGTACATCCCGATCTCCTGGAAGATGAAAGCTGGGAGGTCGTGAAAACAAAGCCGACAACTCTACAGCGAAGGTTGGATAAGAACCATCTCCTCAAGCTCAAACGGCAAGAGAAGACCCAGCCAAAACAAGAATTCTATGAAAAGGCAGAGGCCTCCTCTACCGCTTCACTAGGGACAACATAAATGTCCCTTCTAGAGACTTCGAAGGGGGTACGAAAATTCACTCTCGGTGATTTCATGCCACCTCAATTCAAAGAAGCCACGCAGGGGGCATCATACTCTTGCAATTCGGTAGTTGGATTCTCCATTGATGGATGTGAGAACCCGACCCCATATTTCCTGGTTTAGTGTGGTTTAGTCGTGGATTACTTTTCTCAGTGGGTTTACCGGTTGTTTGACTGAATTTATGAGTTTGATTATATTTTCTTTGGTTTTAGGAAGTTTTGAGAGCCAGTGAACCTAGACAGTGACCGTAGGGTCCTATTTGTTTTGTGTGGTCATTATGGAGAGATTCTCTTTGGTTTCTAAAAATTCTCATTTCACCTTTGTTTGACTAATCTCACCATTCCCTACAACTTTTGTGTTCACTCTGTGCCCATCCGAAGCTCTGAAAATCAGTGTTTCCAGCCCTGGGGGCAAAATCAGTCTTTTTACACTAAATCTGGACCCAAATTTCGAGATCTCAGACCCTTTCCAAATATATACTTTTTGGAAATTAGATTTTATGAGAAACATTTGTCTCTTCTTTGTCGATCGCATCCGAGGCCCAAAAATCGATGTTTTAACCCTTGTAATCCCAAATCTTCCATTATTTTGATCCCTTTGACCAAACAGTTGACTTTTTCTGTGGACCCCAGAAGTATGTCAATATTAACCTTCTTGGAAAGATAATCTTGAGCCGGACACTTTTCATGTTTTAAGTTTCTTGATCCGAGGTCTAGAAGGCCCTCAAATATCCATTGCAAGTTTTAAGTGTGGTGGGGCCCACACACACCCATTATAAAAAGTACCAAGCTTCTTCTTCTCCCTCATTTTTTCCACTCCATCAACTGCAACCTTCCAGCTACAGTACCAGCAGCCTTCTTCTCCCTTTTCTTCCATTTCTCTTGCTCAAATGGAGCCTCCAAGCCACCAATCCGACGAGGGAACTCCGACAACTTCTTCCCCTTCATCTCCTCTCTCGTTTGACACCATTTTTGTGCGAATCTCAGCTGGGCAGCCCCTATTTCAAGTTCTTTCTTGTTGATTGATGGCCCTAGAGGTAAGGACTCGTTTTCATCTTGTATTATTGAACAATGGCGTCCCCTTAGGTCCTATTTCTTAGCCTTGTTTGAACCCATTCCTTGTCTTTATTGATTTATCATTTTAGGGTTCTAAGATGGGTTTGTTTGGGGTTTTCTTGGTTTTTCTTGTAGGTTGATCTTGTTAGTGTTTTGAGCTTGGATTTGCTTAGCTTGGATTAAGGCAAATGGATGAATGGATGATTTCAAGTGTTAACATGTTTTATGAGAAAAATATGGATTTTCTTTACTTGTTCTTAATGATTTAATATTTGCCTTTAACCATGCTTTTCACTATGATTTTCTATTGCTTTTGAAAGGATGATTTTTGAATGCTAACATGTTTATGGAAAATCTTGATATACATTAATTATTTTTGGTGATTTCATATATGTTCTCATCTACATTCTTGATATAGTTTCCATTACTTTTAAAATGCATATTGATGATTCTTGTTACATTGTTTAATATTTTGGAAATGGTTGCATATGATTTTGTTAAAGCTTGTTTATAGTACATATGGATTTTCATGAATGATGGGTCATCACTTGATTGAATGTGTTGAAATGGACAGTTGTATGAATGGGATTTTGATGGAAGGATGGATGAGGTTGAATAGGGAATTTGAAGTGTTGGGAATGGAGGTTTTGAATGATGAAATGGAGGAGCTTTTGGCTCACTTTATTATAGGGATCTGACCCTTAAAAATGAGGAGTGTTTGGAGAAAGAAGGGACTGAAAATAGCTTCAGAATTTGGTATTCGCAGTTGTCGCGACCCCGGACCGAGATTTAGGAATCAAGACCCGGGCCCGCGACGTTTACCACAGGTTCCCACGGTGAGGATTCCAAAACAAAGGTTGGAGGTATATATGTTTATATTCTATCCCAAAAAGGAACTAAAGTTTGGTTGCTCTATAATCCCAGAGAGCAAAAAGTGCTTGGCAGCACCAATGCGGTTTTCTGGAGGGAGATTATAAGATTAACTGGAAATCTTTAGAAATGGTCATATTGGAAGAAATTCAAGAGAGAACAATTCCAAATCCAAGAATAACCAAACTTTAAGAAAATCCGCCCATACTTGACCCAGTAGTTACACCAGTGCCTTGTCGTAGTGGGAGTATTGTCAGGACCCTTGACAAGTTCTCGGTCTAAGGAAAGTCTTACAAGGCAATCCCGGAAGAACCGGAACAAGATCCCTGTAACTATGATAAAGTAGTTGATGACATAGTTCCGGGACGTTGGTAGATGCTATGAAAACCGAGGAGGAGTCTTTGTACTCTAATCACGTCTGGATACTTGTGGACTTGCCTGCCAATAGCAAACCTATTGGGTGCAAGTTAGTCTACAAGAGAAAAAGAAAGCCAGATGGAAGAGTTCCATCTGGGTACTCTTATCCATTGCGGTTCATCTCGGTGACGAGATTTGGCAAATGGATGTCAAGATAGCATCTCACGATGGCAATCTTGAGGAAAACATCTATATGATGTAACCGGATGGTTCTATAGCTAATAACCAAGTGCGAAGAGTTTGCAGGCTGCATAAGTCCATTTATGGATTCAAGCAGATATCCCGAAACAGGAACATCCGTATTGACAAAGGAAATTAAGTCACTTGATTTTTGTCAGAATCCGGATAAGTCATGTGTGTACATGAAAAGTCAAGAAGGCAGGGTAGTTTTTTTTGGTATTATATGTTGACGACATCCTTCTCCCATGGAGTGACATAGGGATATCGTCAACAGTAAAAGTTTTGGTTGGCTAAGACTTTTGATAATAAAGGACTTTGGAGAAGCCAAGTAAATCCTAGGGATAAATTTCCATTGAGACTGGAAAAATAGGATGATAGGCTTATCCCAATGTTGTGTACATAGATAAGGTTCTGGTACGGTAAGCTATGCTTTGTACTAGACCAGATATCTGTCACGCAGTAGGCCTAGTCAGCAAATATCAGTCTAGCCCAAGTCTTTATCATTGACTGTTGTAAGATGTGTTCTCGAATACTTGAGAAGAACTAGAGATCACATGTTGAGTTACAGCAGTGATGAGTTGATTCCAGTCGGTTACATAGATACTGACTTCTAGTCATATCAGGATTTTAGGAAATCAATTTCTGGGTATGTGTTTATGCTGTAACCGCTTGAGAAGCAATTACGGAAGCAGATTGGCTAAAATGATTCCTTATGGAACTTGGAATGGTACTTTTGGCAGTACAGCCGCTCACAGTTTACTGTGATAACAGCAGGGCAGTCGCTAAGTCCAAGGAACCCAAGAGCCAAAAAGCATGTACAGAGGAAGTTATACGTGGTCAGATAGATTGTGCAGAGAGGTGATGTACGATCACCAAGATAGCCTATGTAGACAATCTGGTAAATCCCTTTACTAAGCCTTTGGCTACCAAAGTCTTTGAGCTATAAGTAAAAGGGATGTGCATAAGATGCAACTCTATCTGGCATTGAGCCCAAGTGGGAGATTGCTAGTTTTATGGACTCAATCCAGTAGATGATATAAGAAATTGATTAATTTCTTTATTTATTAGTATATTAGTGCTTTCCTTTCATGAGATGAATGGTGATTTATTATATACTTGCACATAACCAATACGAATGATATGATGGTTCATGAGATGAACCGGAGTCCACAAGTATATTAGATGTAACACATGTGTATGGATGAGATCCACATACGGGAGACATGTGTGACAAATCTTATACTTAAAATATATTCACAACCAGTGATGAGACTGGACATCTCATACTGACAAGGTTGCAGCACTTTGATCACTATGAGATAGTGTGATTTGTCTCGATCATCAGAAAGGAAGATTCTGGATCATAGTGCTGGTACATTGGATGTATTGAAGGACCATGAGAAGCACCTTATAAACATTGTCTTTACTTTAAGGTATGCTCTCATAATTCCCTAGCAATAGGCTCTCAATCCTGAGACATTAATGAACTCAAGTTTCTATCTATTCATTTGCTTTGAGTCACCAATGAGTGAGGCCAACTGTAGGTCAACACCTCGGTGATTTGGGTACGTGGTAGTAGAGCTGTGGGAACATTCAATGGTCAAGATGGAATCTATCTCTAATATCCCCTTGTGCCAATTAAAGGATTTATCAATGGTAAGTGCACACCCATTCCGATTAAGAGTTAATTGGAAAGGTACCTATGATCATTATAATTAATTGGGGCTCAAGGATAATAAGATATGGATCTAGTTTGGAAGACAGGTCCAATTGATCCATGGATATTGATAGAGGGGTCTACTTGTGGTAATGTGGAAGTTTAGGGTCTTCTATGTAATATTCCTAAGACTGGAGTTCAATTGCACTTATATAGTGGAGTTATTTGCAATTAACTATGGGCCCGGATTACACATGAGATGTGGGGTCGCGTGTCCCAGTTGGAGCCAGCTTTCTAAGGAATCCCTAGTGGTCCCCACGCTAGCCCAATTATTAGAAAGTATCTAATTCTAGCTGAATTCTAAAATGAAAGTTACTATTTCTATTTGAAGTGGGACTTCTAATAGTGGTAATAGTAGACTTACTAATTTTAGTAGAAGTGAGACTTCTATTTTAATTAGAAAGGAATTGGAAAGTTACTAATCATATTTGAAGTGAGACTTCTAATTATGATATAGTAAGTTACTAATTATTGTGGAAGTAAGACTTCTATCTTAATTAGTAATAGAAGAGAGTTACTAATTGTTAGAGAAGTGAGACTTCTATTTCAATTAGAAAGAGGAGGTGGCTTAATTTCTTTTAAGCTATAAATAGAGGAGGTCAAGGTGTTGCATGTCCATGCATACATTCACCTAGGGATTCACGCCCAAGGCTTCTTTGTGCAAGTGTTGCACATGCCTCTTCGCCTCTCCCTCTTCTAGTTCTCTTTCTAGTTCCTCCCTAGAGTTCCTAGTAGTTTTCTCTTGGAGATCCCACCATCCTCTTGAGAAAAAGGAGAATATGATACGGGTCATAGCATGGAAGATCAAGAGGTCTTGGAGATTCCTATTTGATTAGAAAAAGTGTTTCATCATCAAAGAAAGACGCAACTTCTCTATTAGAGCACAACCGAGCTCCAAAGGTATAATCCACTTCCTTGCATGTTGTAGATTATTATGGATGCTTAGTAATTGCTATTTCTATCTTCTAGATATATTATATTTACTGATCATGATAGCTGAGATTGAGGACATAGATCTTGGACTAGGTTTTATAGCCTTCTGGATAGTTGATCCCTGTGTCAAGTGGGTCAAAAGTTTTGAAACCTATCCTAGAGGCCCACCCTATTTTCCAACACGAGGGCAGTCTAAGCTCAGTGGTGTTCACTTAAAATCCATGAATGCACAAAACAAAACAATATACTTATCATGCTTATCGAAACAAAAGGGGAAATCACTTATCAAAACAAATAAGACAGGGCTAGCAAAAAGGCATAATATATATGCATAACAAGCTTAGGAAGTGATCCCCTAAATCAAACCTTCAAACGAGCTCATACTTGAATTCCAAAACGAGTACATGAAGATTTTCTATATACAAAAACTGGAATTCAAAACATAGTTTATCAAGCATATGCTAAAAGAAAATCTTCCATTGACCCTTGTGCACTTGAAACTCAAATGTCAGAAATTAGTAATGAAATTGGTGCCTCCGAAGTTGAGACATTTAAGCATTCAAACACACAACTATCATGTAGAAACCTTTCATTATATTCAAGTTCCTCAATCCTCAAGAAATTCTCAGAAATTTGAAAATGAATTCATAAATTTAATTCAGGCTTATAAATGATGAAAAATCATAAAAACAGGTCCAAAGTTTATTTCAGATTTTTAAAATCATTAAAGATTAAAAACAGTCCCAAAAATTACAAAGAAATGCATTAAAAAGGTCTAAATGGGCTGGGAGGCAGGGCCTGGGCCCGCTCAGCGGGCTTGGGTCCGCTCGAGCGGACTCTCCCAGAGAGTGGGCTCGCTAGAGTGAGCCTGCTCTCTGGCAGGTCCGTGGAATAGTGCATTTCTGCACTGTTTCACTCCTTTCTTTGCATTTCATTTTCAAATCTTCTTTCCTCCTTCATTAAATCATCATACTATATTATCAAAACTGAATCATTTCATATCAAAACTATAAATCAATTGATACTAAACTGAATCATCACATCCCATTCATGAATTCAGCATGAAAAATATAGTTTAGACATAAGAAAGAAAACAAAACTCTGAGCTGAATTCATTCCATTAATATATCACTAATAAAAGAAAAGATCTTCTCATATCAGTCCATTTAAAAATCAAGTCTAGGCTGAATATAAATTTGAAGAACATGAACACAATATAATTAAGAATTTAAACAATATGATCATGCATTTTCAAGGATGAAAAACAATCCGTAAACCACATGCACATGGAACCTATAAAGATTACTTGCCTTCTTGCCCAAATGCTAAGCCCTCTCAAGAATCCTACTCAAGATCTGGTCCAAGAAGCTGCAAAAATCCCAGAAAAATCCATTCAAAAACAACTTCAAAGATTAACATATTTTGAAAGATACGAACCCATTTCGAAATAGCCTTTGCATGTATGAAAATCAAGCTCTACATTAGCTGAAATAACTCCTTGGAAGGGGAGAAGATGAGTTCTAACCTGAAGCTAGCTGAACAAGAAGAAAAGGAGAGGAAATGGTAGTTGCACAGCTGAAAATCCTAAGAAAATTACAGCAAAGGGAAGCTTGGAGTGAGAGGAAGAAGATGGTAGTCTTAGTTTTTCAAATGGGGAACTCTAGCTTAGGCATGCAAGAGGAGAAAGAGGGAGAGGAGAGAGTTCCTTTCTCAGTTATGTTGCAGGAAATGGTTGCAGGAAAACACAATGGGTTCTGAACGAAGGGGATGACTTAAGTAAGTGGAGAGTGGGGCCCAATAAAGCTGAGACCTGAAATGGCTAAATCATGATCTTGCGGGCCCCGGATGAGATCGACGAAAGAGGATAAAATGATCCTTGAAAAATCTATTTTCCAATGAGTTTAAATTTGACATAGTTTTGAAATTTCGAGATTTGAGCCCAGATTTAGTGAGAAAAGTCAATTTTACCCTCTTTGGGCCAAAACTTGGGTTTTTGTGTCTCAAATATGGACGAGTTGAAAATGAAAGTAGTAGCAAATAGTAAAATCATTCAAATGAAATAAAAATCGTGATTAAAATCGAAGAATCAGAATTTCCTCCCAAACTTGCCCGTACACTCAAGGCGCCCCTGAGTGTGTCTAACTAACATTAATCGCTCTCAAAATTCCCAAAGCTATATCCAAGACTAAAATCAACCAAATCTTAACCCATCGATAACTAAACCCACTTAAGACTAAGCACTCACTAAACTAACACTAATCGAGTTGGTTTGGGTCGGGGTCTAACAGCAGTAACGTCGGTCAGCCTGTTGGCTAACCGACAGCCAACCGACAGGGAGCCGACACCCTCTCGGTCCCAATTCCAGAGAGCTGCATTTTTCTATAATTTCTGATGCTGAAGTGTCGGTCAGCCGACAATGAACTGACAGCCCCTCGGTTCCAATTCCCGAGAGCTATTTTCTCCCCATTTCTGGACTCGGCTAGCTGTCGGTCGACCGACATGACCCTCGGTTAACTGACAAGCCAACCGAGGGTTGACCAAAATTTCAATCTTGATGGATTTCTTTTGGGGAACTTGTGGAACTATATGGGAGAAGAATTATATGGAACTATATTGAAGAAGAAACCTCATCATCTTAATATTGTTAAGACCCTTAGATTTGTCAACGTATGTAAGGTCCCGGAATGTTTTTAATTCTTAAAGAGTACCAAATGTTTATCAAACCTAACATATGGAACCCTATACATATTGATTTAAATCTTGGACCTTCAATACTTGGCTCGGAGATTTATAGAATCCATTTGTACCTGATTTTTACCGGATTTCACTTGCACATTTCAAGTTTCGTGCCTTGTAACTAGTCTTGCCCCAGATATGGTTTTTAGCATAATTGCTATCTTGTGACCTAATATGATATGTCTTATGCTGATGAGCATCTTGACCCGAATCTTATTTGTGCTTTTCAAACATCATATCTTATGATTTGAACTTGCCCTGAAAGTATTGGAAAATGTGTTTAGCTTTTGCTAACCCGTATATGCTCGATCCGATATGAATGTGCATTTGTGCCTATGGGCACCCTGTTCCGTTATTATGAAGTTGTTTTGATTTCCCGCATTTGACCTATGAGTCGGTACCACTAAGCTTGGACAACCTTGTCGGTTTGATCCATGGACTTGGAGATCCCTCCCCTCCTGTTAGTCAGCTGCAGTCTGGAATCCGCAGAGTTTTTACCCGGTTCCCTACCGTGGTCCCGCAGAGTAGATATATGTATATTACAGTATTTTATCATTGTCCCTCCTCACCTTGTATGACCGAGGTCAATGATCCTGTAGGGTATATGCTCTCATCACTTTAGTGAGAGAGGATTTAGCTTTGTGTGGTTGCCATCTTGACAGTTCCCGATCCATGAGACCCTTACTGTTTTAAATATACATGCTTCATACATGTTTTAAATGAATCCCCGATTTGTTAAATGTTCATACTTTGTACATGTTTTAAATGAATTCTCGATTTGTCAAATACCCATGTTCTACACACGTTTCAAATGAATACATGTTTTGCTAAATATTCACGTTTTATACTCGTTTTATATGAACACGGGATTTTGTCAAATGTTCATGAATTTCTATACATTTTAATTATGTACAGCTTTTGATCAAATAGCGTGGTTTATCATATGTTTTATTCTTCAATATGTTGTTTATATTCTTTCACCGACCTGCCAGACCGTCGTGTTTGACCCACTCCTTTGGTACTCAGGCTCAAATTTCTTGCCCGAGATGAGTGCACGTTTTGGCTATGGAGCCATGAGCTTGCAGGTCGTTTTGTCGGCTATGTCGTGTAGACATTGAGCTTGACATCGGAGCTACGTCACATATGGGGTAGTGATTATTAGCTTGTTTTTGTATGGCTTTTATTAGCACGTTTATTGGGATTGTAATTAATGCACATTTTTATTTGTAACTTGAACATATGTGGGAATATAATATCCAGATACTGTCAGCTCTGTATTTTGTTAGAATGGTTTGTTCCAGTCTGATATATTCATTGATATGATAGTAATATGTTAGTGGTTGAGTGCGACACAGAATCCAATGGCCACGGACTTCGGGTCTCAACGCCACGAAAGCTTCCGCAAAAATATTCAGGATGTGTTGGAACGTGTTTTCCTCACACACGTGGATCTTGGGAGAAACATAATCATTACTTAACTCCCAATTTTCACGGCCCCTCGGGTTTGGGGGCGTGATAATGGATACGAGTCCAGCGACACCGATGATGGATTTGAATCCAACTACACCGACGAGTGGGTGGAATCCCTTGAAATAGGAGAATATCTCTCCGATGAAGAATGGGTTCCTGAAACTCACCTTATGCCAGTAATCTAGTATAACCCCTTACAACCACAAGGAACCTGGTCTGATGATGAAGAAGACCAAGAGGCTGTACAAGAAAATGTTGTTGAACCAACACCCGTCATTGCTCCAGTGGAACCCAACCATGTGGAACCACAAAGAGCAGACGAAGAAAAAGATTTGGCTCCCATGCCTGATCTTAAAGAATATGCAAGGATCTTGCATCATCTCACTCTTGAACAAGAGCAAGACCGAGTCAACGAGCTTCCTTGCAATCCAGAGCCGGAAGTCCCTGAAGACTATCAGGTACCTCCTCCCTTAACTCCTGCAAATGGAGAAAATTACTGGATAGACGATCCTCTTAAATCCGAGGATGAGTCTGACTCCGAACAGGCAACGTCTCCTGTCAAAGCTTCCTGTAATGTGATAATTTGGGATTATAGCTCTTCCGAAGCATCATCTAATGAGATCACTTATACTCCGACGACGCCTAACAATGTATCCTCTAGAGCTACCTCGTCTCACGTGACTTTCACTGAGACAACACCCTCTCAGGCCTCTTCTCCTGAGACTGTGACTTCTGGACTCATGCTCTTCCCAACTGATCATCATGAAGAAACCCCAACTATTGATGCTTGGGACGATGAATTGGTCAACAGAGAAAAAAAGTTGCTGGATGCTGTTTAGGACTTGATCCCGGAAAATGCTCCATGCAATAAAATTACTGAGGATGGCAACTCTGCTGTAGATACATCCTCAGTAAATGAAAAACGACAGCCTCTTGATCCCGAAGACAATCTTCCAAATGAAGACCCTTCTCAAGAAGCTCTCGAAGTTGGTAGAGGCACCCGCTCTGGCCGGGACTACCACAAGAATTACAACCAATCTTCCTTTAGTTATATAAATCCTTCGGGAAAAGATGTTGTAAACACCCCTAGTGGCAACAATGATGAATATGCAGGCCCAAGGAGGCTTTCAAGTATGATTTGATCGAACATTTCGAGCATATACCTGCACGTCTACACATCCTAGACTTATTGCGAATGTCTCTAGGCACTCGTGATAATCTAATTTCAAAATTACAAAAGCTAAATGAGGATGTCGACAAACATGCCCCGCAAGTCCTCCAAATTGAAATGGACTACCGGGTCAAAAACTCAGAAACTTCCTCAAAGGGAGAAAAGAAGAAAACCGAGGGATCATGCATCAAATGCTTCTCGGTTCAAAAAGCAGCAAGTGTAACCATCGCCTTCACTAAGGAAGACCTCCTACTTAGCGAAACAGGGCACAACCGACCCCTGTACTTCACAGGGTACATCAAGGAAATGCTTATGCACAGAGTTCAGATCGACCCAGGGTCTGCACTCAACCTCATCTCCACTTTGGCTCTCGAAGAGTTGGGCATCCCACCCAGCAAGTTGAGCCACACATCTGTATCTATCTTTGGATACGATGGGAATACTCAAAGGCCTATCGACAAAATCAGGTTCAAATTGCAAATCGGTGATCTTATCTCTGAAGTTACTGTGTATGCAATAACTACCCCTTCATGCTACAACATCCTTCTCGGATGCCCCTGGATCCACGAGAATGGTATTGTCCCTTCAACTCAACATCAATGCATCAAATTCGTCGGCGACGACAGCATGATACATCGAGTCTTTGCGGACAGAAAATCCTTCAAAGGTAAAGAAGTCCACTTCGCAGACTCCCAGATGTATGAAGGTGAAAAAGAAGAAGAGGTGATAGCATCCTTTGCCGAAAATCTCCAGAAAGATAAAGGCAAGGCTCCTCAATCACCGGAAGAAAACAAATCCTCCGGCAAACCTGAAGAGAGCAGTCAATGTCCCTTCGTCATCTCCCTCAAGACTTCAAAGCCTTTGGTCATCATGACTAAAGTGAAGAAGGCAAAACAAAAGCCTGGGGGCGAATTTGTTATCTCTTTCGTGTCTATCATGCAAGACACGGATTCGGATTCAGAGTCAGAAGACGACACATCGTCAAGCCAAGCTGACACTCAATAAGTTTAGCCTGCTTTTACTCCAATGGAGACACTTTCTGACATAGAAGATCCTACGTTAGCTTCCATCGTTGTTCCAGCAACTTCAGCAAAGGAAAAGTCGATCTTCTTCCATAGATCGGATGCTTATTCATCAAACTCCATGCTTGAACCTTTCCAAAATGAAGGTATGCCACAACTATATAGTCCTGTCGCACAAGCTATCATGAAGAAAATGGGCTATGACGCTCAAAATCCAGTCGGTTTGGGAGAAGGCCGCGGTATTCTCACGCCATCAGGGTCCGCCTTGACCAAAAGCCAGTTGGAAGATTGGAGACTCTATGGCCATGTAGAAAAGTCTTCACACGGGTTAGGGTATGATCCCGACACTCCTCTGAGATAGTTGACACAAAGGCTTAAAAGTTGACTTACCGACCAAGCCTCAACATCTCGTATCCATGAAGACATCGGTCTCCCTGGATATCTCTTCGATGAGTCACCTGACAAAGATCCAGGAAGCTCGTCCAATTGGTACGATTTCTCTGACGATGAAGAGGAATTGTCCGATAAGACAAACGTGTGGTTTTCTGACCCAGAAGACCCCTCGTCTCCAAAAGAAGTACCTTACTTCGACCCAGTTTCAACAGGCGATTGGGACCATCTCATAGCAAGCCTTGAAAAGATCACCAATCAAGAAGACCCATGGAAAGGAACAAAACCTTGGTCTGGAAATGCCCTTGAAACCTTAGAAGGTTTCGTTGAGCTGGAAGCCTCTGAAAATATTATGGAGGAACCACCTTCGAACCTTCCAACAGAAGATCATGTTCAAAAGATAGATTGGGAACACCAGAAAACCCACGTCCTGTATTCATAAGCAAGAATATAAAGGATGATGAGTTACCGAGTATGTCGCTCTTCTTCGTGAATTCGTTGATTGCTTTGCATGGTCTTACGCTGAAATGCCCGGCTTAGATCCCAAAATAGCAGTCCACAAACTCAATCTTCAAGAAGACATCAAGCCAATCAAGCAGGGCCGAAGAAGATTCCGTCCAGATGTGATGGATAAAATTGAACAAGAAGTTCAAAAATTCAAAAGCGTTGGCTTCATCCGTGAGGAACAACATCCTGAATGGTTGGCCAACATTGTCCCCGTGACAAAGAAAAGTGGGCAAATCAGGGTCTGTATTGACTATAGAGACCTGAATGGCGTTTACCCTAAAGATGAATTCCCGCTCCCCATACCAGAGGTAATGATTGACAATACCTGCGGATTCGAGCGAATGACATTCATGGATGGCTTCTCTGGCTACAATCAGATAAAGATGCATCCTGAAGATGAAAAACACACATCCTTTCGGACCCCATTTGGCGTATATTGCTACACTGTCATACCATTTGGTCTGAAAAATGCTGGTGCCATATATCAGAGGGCTATGATGAAAATATTCCAAGATATGTAGCACAAGACGGTCGAATGTTACGTTGATGACCTCGCCGTCAAAAGCAAAAGAAAGGAAGACCATCTCAAAGATCTTCGAGAAGTCTTCCTCCGGCTTCGCAAACACAAACTACGAATGAATCCTCTGAAGTGCTTCTTCGGTGTCTCATCTGGTAAGTTCCTCGGATTCCTAGTTTGAAAAGTTGGAATAGAGCTTGACACCATAAAAGTCAAGGCTATTCTAGAAATGCCCTCTCCAAGAACCTTGAGAGAACTCAAAGGGCTTCAAGGGAAATTGGCCTACATCAAACGGTTCATCTCCAATCTTTCGGGGAAATGCCGTCCATTCTCCCGGTTGATGAAAAAAGTGTAAACTTTGTCTGGGATACTGACTGTGAAGCTGCATTTCAAGATATCAAGTCATACCTGACCAAACCTCCAGTGTTAGCTGCTCCTACCATTGGAAAACCATTCATCTTGTACACAAGAGCCTTTGATCACTCTCTGGGCGCTCTAATTGCACAAGAAAATGATGAAAGAAAAGAAGCTGCTCTATACCACCTCAGCCACATACGAGTAGGTGCAGAACATCGTTACTCTCCAGTCGAAAAGGAATGCCTTGCAGTGATGTTCGTAGTACAAAAGCTACATCACTACTTGCTTTCCAACACAGTCTACTTGGTCTCGAGGATCAACCTCTTGAAGGTCCTTGTCACAAAAGCAGGTTCTCTCAATTTCCGACTGGCAAAATGGTCCATCCTTCAGTTGCAATTTGATATTAGGCATGTACCGCAAAAAGCAATCAAAGGCCAAGCTCTAGCGGACTTCCTTGCAGAGCATCCATTGCCTAAAGATTTTCCACTCATAGATGATCTCCCAGACGAACCAGTCTATAATGTGGAGACTTCCTCACAAAATGCCTCCTGAGACATGTACTTTGACGGTGCAACCAGGACAAATGAAAAAAGACAGCTGATCTCAGGAGTTGGCATTCTCTTTGTTAGCCCCGACAAATACATGATTCCACATGCTTTCTCGTTACTGGAACCATGCACAAACAATGCAGCTGAATACCAAGCTCTGATCCTAGGATTGGAACTCGCCATCGAATCTAGCATCACCGTGCTGGAAGTCTTTGGAGACTCTCAATTGATCGTCAACTAGATGAATCAGAAATTTGAAGTCAGGAAGCCTGATCTACTGCCTTACTATAACAAGGCACAATCGCTTCTGCAAAAGTTTGACATCTGTCACATCACCCATATTCGTAGAGGTGAAAACATCCATGCAGATGCCCTAGCTGGACTTGCCGCATCTATGGTGATCCAGGAAGGGGAAAACAAGCAAATCAGAGTGTGCGAGAGAAGAATCTTCCCTCCTCTTAACACACACCAAGAAGTTGCTGAATGCCACCGAGTGGTTGGAAGTTGGACATCTATCCTTCAACCTTCAATCGGCGACTGGAGGGATCTGTTCATTGATTACACTATGTTCGGAATCCTACCTGAAGATCCAAAAGAACGGGTAAGTGTTCAAAAGCGAGCCCCAAACTTTCATTTGGATATTCCTTCAAAAATCCTTTACAGGAAATCCTTCAACAGATTACTTTTACGCTGCTTGTCACAACAAGAGGCTAAAGAAACACTCAAAAAGTTCATGCTGGTCTTTGTGGAGCCCATCAGGCTGGTCTTAAGCTCTACGATCAGATAAAAAGGTTAGGTTATTACTGGCCTACCATGGTAGCTAACGCAATGCAATTTGCTAAACACTGCCAACAATGCCAAGTTCACGGAGATTACAATTACATGCCTCCAGAATGGCTGCATCCTACAGCGATCTCATGGCCTCTCGAAGCCTGGGGTATGGACATCATAGGTCCTATTTCTCCCCCTTCAAGCAAAGGTCATCGCTTTGTCTTTTGCTGCTATAGATTATTTCTCCAAGTGGTCAGAAGAATTTGCGCTCAACGAAATGAAGACCTCATCAGTCATTCAGTTCCTGTTCACTAACATCATTTGTCGTTTCGGCCTACCCAAAAGATTCGTCCATGATAACGGACCACAATTCCGGGATCATCGATTCTACAGGTTTCGCGACAAATACAAAATCCATACTTGTCCTTCAACTCCATACAATTCAGTAGTAAATGGATTAGCATAAGCTTTCAACAAAACACTCTGCAAAATCCTCAAGAAAATGGTCTCCAGTCGCAAAAGAGACTGGAGCGACAAACTGTCTGAAGCTTTGTGGGCCTATCGAACCACTGTTCGAGGACCAACCCATAGCACACCATTCTCCTTGGTCTATGGGTGCGAAGCTGTTGTACCCTTGGAAGTACGAGTTCCTTGAGGGTATCTTTGCAAAATGACATGACTCAAGAAAGTAATGTCAAATTGCGACTCCATGAGCTAGACAATCTTGATAAGAGACGGCTCGAAGCTCGACAAAGCATTAAAATTTACCAAGCACGCATGGTAGGATCTTTCGACAAGAATGTCAGGCAACGCGCCTACAAAAAGGGTGACTTGGTTCTTATGGTAAAAAGACCAATGGTCTTCGCTCACAAGTCCAAAGGCAAGTTTGAGCCAAAATGGGAGTGTCCCTACGTCATCGACAAGGTTTTTTCCAATGGCGCATACGCACTCCTAAACATGGAGGGTGACAGATGTATGCTGCCCATCAACGACAAGCTCTTAAAGCAGTACTACCCTTGAGGACTTACCCAACTGGGTAAGAGCAATGCCTGTATGGCTAAAACCTTTATCCAGGCACTCGCTCGCTAAACCCACTCCTTTTAGAATTTCATATCAAATGTTGAAATTTCTAGAAATTCAAACAATGTTTACTTTCATCGTTTCATTGTTCAATAAATTCCAAGTTTAGGAGCCTCTCCCTCACTTGACCAAAAATTTCAATCCTTGAACCCAAAATTCATGGTTTGAAACAAAATCCGGATTCAGGGATTTCCACCCTAGTCCGCCCTGCCTTTTACCACCAAAATGGTTTTAGGTCAAAACTTACGACCCTCGTGTCTTAAAAAAAAGGGTTTTTTCAAAAACCACGGGGAAGCGATGCTTAGTAGATACTCGCACAAATCGGAAGAACGCAAACCATGTTCGACACTTCCAAAATCTCAGGGAAGCGACATTTTGTCGATACTTGCAAAATTTTAAAAAAAAACCCGTGGAGATGCAACATTTTAGTTGATTCCACAACCAAAATTTCAAAGGTTCGAGAAAACCTAAAATCGTGGAGACGCAACATTTTAGTTGATTTCCACAACCAAGATTTCAAAGGTTCGAAAAAAAAACCAAGAAATCGTGGAGATGCAACATTGCAGTTGATATCCACAACCAAAGGTTCGAGAAAACCAAAATTTTCAAAAAAATCATGGGGAAACGACATCAAGTCAATACCTGCAAAACCAAATTTTTGAAAAGCGAGAAGCGACGCTTAGTTGATAATTGCAAATCCGCGAGGATGCGACATTCCATCAATACTCGCAACCGAATGAGCAAGGATGCGACATTCCATCGATACTTGCAAGACCATTCAGCAGGGAGTCCAATAGCCATTCAAGAGTGAGCCCATATCTGTGATGGAAAACATTAAGACACAAGCATTAGTTAGGTTTTAAATTATGCAACCTTTTGTAAGTATAGTTTGAGAATTAATCACCTGTAGAAGCTGCAAAGGCCCCATGGGTGTTCTGCAGGACTTACTATCCTCCTCTTATGAAACTTTCTTCTTTCCTTCATCCTCTTTTGTCTTTCCTTCATCCTTTTTATTCTCCTTGCCCCCACCAAGTTGCCTTTGCCAACATTCTATAGAGGTTTGCAAGACATGCGGGGGCCCATGCGTAAGGCTTGAATTCTCTAAACAACTCAAGCAGATAAGCAAGCCCCCTCGCACGAGAAGTCTGTGTGAATATTTGACCGGACACCAAAAAGAATTGATATGCCCGAGTGGCTCTAATCTCATCATCTTTGTGTTTCTTCCTGTTCTCATCCTGCAAGGCAGAAGGGCTGAAGTTGTCTTCAAGCCACTTGAATTTTATCGTGATGCCGATATAGTCTTGCTTCTTTTGTGGCGTGATCCAAAGCAACTCTTGACAAATTGGCTCTACAAATCTACCTGAGAAAGTCCGTCCGGTTACGACCGGGCCATCGAATGGCAAGCCATAGATATAAGCAACGTCTTCAAGTGTTATAGCTGCTTCCCCGGATGGCAAATGGAATGAATTTGTTTCTGGATGCCACCTCTCAATCAAAGCTGTTATCAAGGCATGGTCAATGACCATACGATCTATGCCTGCCAAGTGGTGTAGACCCGTTTGCCGCACGTATCGCTTTTGATTTGCTGTAAGCACCCATATATGTTTATCGGGATTTGTTGGGATACATCTCACGCGTCTGAAATCCTGGTAAGTACAATAACCATTGAACCAACTCCATGGACAATACAATAAACCTAAGATATTGAAATTATAAATAGAGAACAGATTTATGGGTGCGTTATACCTCTCCTTGCCGAATTTCCTCTGAGATATGATTTGTTTGCTGGAAGAGGAGTCCCTTGGAACAATCATTGCTGCTTTCTTCATGAACCTGCAAAATAATAAATGTTTTAGTTGGCCAATTAATATGGACAATAGACAATCAAATGTGTTTTGTATGTCATAAGTATGGGCCATGCATCCTAGGGCAGCAACTTAGGCAGTTTAGGCAAAATAATTTCCTAATAAGTAATAAAGCCCAGACCAAAATGAGTATAGATAAGCCCGCGCTTGGTTACAGCTTGGATTACCAAGCCCAAGCCTGATTCTAAATTCATAATCTAATCCCCAAGCTAAGTTGGTGATTACAAACAGACTTCCATGTTAAATTTTCCGCTACTTAAAAAAATGCATTTTTTACATCTAGTTGACGAGAAGGCCCCAAAAGATTTACTGCAAATGGAACATGTAATCCAAGAATAAACACAAATACATACATATACATTAGAATAATATAGATATGTAACTTGGGGTTACCAATGGCCTGAACTTGAGTGTAGCTAAGTCTCATCTTCAAAATCAAGGCCCAAGTCTCAGCCAAAACCCAAACAAGCCTATCCCAAATTGTATTCTAGTTTGACGCCCGTTTGTTTAGTTGGTATTGAATTTATTAAGTTTTTAAGGAATCCCAATCTCTCATGTGGTCAAAAGTGAAGGATTGGAGCTCAACATTTGTAAGATGCTTTAAACAACTTCCTCATTTTATACTGGTAAATTAAATTCTAGGAATATGATGATTTTTAACTAATTCGATGCCAGGTATGCAAACAGCCCCACAGAGACATGGGGCTAAGCCTTCCTTGGTTTGCTCAAGTTACACCTATGACACACCCAGATTCTCCGTGATTTGTATGGTTCAATGACTTGTAATAGGAAAGAAAGCAAGGTCTTGTTAGGCTACCAGGAATAGCTGACTTATTTTACAATTAGAAGAGTTCCTTGCCAAGATTCAGATAACATGTGTAATGACTGTGATCACATGTCTAATTGCTCATTGAATGGCATGCCTAACTCTCATCGAATGTTTTTGGTGCCAATAGTCATTTTTCTAAGACACAGCTGACCTCTTTCACATTTACAAGAGTTCCTTGCCAAGATTTCAAATGACATGTGTAATGACTGTGATCACATGTCTAATTGCTAAGTTACATACCTACCTCTCATGGAATGTTGAGGTGACAGAAAGTCATTTTCTAGACTACTCTGGGGTATTATAATATCTCTCTAATTACTCACCAAATCACATGCAAAATGGCATGTCTAATCACTTGTTGAATGCTGATAATCAACATCTTTTCGGAGACACCCATTAAAATTGGAACTATTAGGAAAAGATTAAGTAAAAAATTAACAAAATCTGTAGCATATTCAAAACAGTTTGGTTATCTCTAATTGCTAGTCTTATCACATTGATTAAACAAATGTCATGTCTTAGACTAGTCTAATGTTGAGAAATGAACAGAAAAACCACACTAGTCTCCCCCCTCTTTATAAGATAGCTTTGAAAATTAGTCAGTCAGGAAAAATTAAACTGATTTAAAGTCTATTCAGAAAAATTCATTTCTATGATAGTTTCTAAAATTGAATAATAAAGATGAAGATCCACAAATGACTATCACATGGTCTTCCTTTTGATGGCATCTCCACCTTATATCCCTCACCCCTTACCTCTTTAAAATTCTTTCATTAGAACCCCTTTTACTATATGATTTTGAGGAATTTGATTCCATTTAAACAAATGGCCCCAATTAACACTAAACTTAAAATAATTTTTTTATCAAAAAGTGATATCAGAATAGATATATAAATCCAAAGCAATCAATCGGATGTCCATCAATGTATTCATAAAATTTGGAAGTGTTTGGTACTACTGGTTCCCATCGACTGTGATTGTGTCCAATTAGCACTTTCTTTAGGTGAGTCAACTGCACTAGCTACATTTGTTTTTAAAGAGGAAAAAATCACTGAAAATAGAAAACATGGATCCTATCCTTCACAAGTGCAAAATTTCATCCTCAAACCAAAGAGTGGGCTACTTTTACTTTGTTATTTGGAATCCAGTTGGTAAATTTCGTTCAAATGTTATCTTAATTCAAAACCCATTTTCTATGATTCCAAATAACCCCAACAAAACCCACAAATGGCAGCGCTCAACGTCGATGCAGCCATTTCAAAATGGGCAAACTAGAAAGGCAGAATAAGATTGCATTTTAATGAAAATACATAGTTAGAAGGAGATTGCAAGGTCGCTCCCTTCCAAACGATCAAACCCATCGAAACCCAATAAGTCCCACTTCAAATTTAGGGCACAAATACTCCTAGGACACAAATACGACAACAAATAGAAAAATACCCCCATGTGCGTGTGGCTATGGATAGTCTTTGAAAAGTTGGAGCGATTGATGTTGACACCAAAAATGTCACTTTGCCTCTTCAAGATCCAAAGAGCTACATGAAGTCGCAACCTGCCATAAATAGGCAATGCTACTTCCAAAAATCAAATCTTGTTAGAATCAAACAAAAACTGTAAGATCCTTCAAGACAGCCAAAAGAGGAGTACACAAGAAGTTTCGGGCCATTTCAAAATCATTTGGCCTAACTTCGCTTCTCCGACAGCCGAAAAGGAGCTCTCGGCGGCAAAAGCATCGGAGACACCAAATCTTCGATCAGAGCCGATGGATGGTCTCAAAATACTTCCAAAAGGCTCCACGTCAAGTTTCGAGTCAAACCGACAACGTTTGACCCTACATCAACCCTCGAACAGCTAAATCAAGCCTCTCGGCGGCGAGAACCACCGAGGCCATTACTCATCAGATAGAGCACATGGACGGCTTCAAAATGCTTATAAAGGGCTACAAGTCAAATTTCAGGTCATTTCCAAAACATTTGACCATAGTTTGACGCTCGGAAGCCAAATCAGGCCTCTCGGCGGCAAAGCTCTCCGGGACTATGGTTTCCAAGACAGAGCCTATGGATCATCTTAAAATGACTCCAATAAGTTCCCTGTCAAATTTCAAGTCAATCGGACATCGGTTGACCGCACATCAAACCGCGACATCTTCATCGCGACAAAAGCAAGTCTACTGGTGATAGGACCCCAAACGGCTTCAAAACTCAAAAAAAAGCTATGGTTGGTCTTATTTATTGCTCAGGAGGCTTCACACCAAATTTCAGGTCATTCCGACATCGTTTGACCCAGTTTCAGCTTCTGACGGAAAATCGGCAGCTCTACGCGACAAAGTCTTCGGCTTTCTCAGGAAATTGGAAACTTTGCAAAATAAATGCAAGGATTCTCATCAGGTTTCCTACAAAGAAATCAGGCCAATAAATGGTCAAAATGTCAAGGAAAAGTACAGGAGAAAAAAGAATCGAAAAACAGCAAAAAACGGACACAAAACGGGACAAAAAGGGGGGAAAACCCCCCCAGGGTCGCAGACCCCTGCGACCCTGGCCCAGGGTCGCCGGCGACCTTGGAGCCCGGGGTCGCCGGGAAGGCCCCGGAAACCCCGGTTTTTGCCATTTTTTCACGATTCGAAGCGCCCAGCCTCTGGTACTTTCCAAAATTCATGCTTTTGAGACACCAAATCCTCTGACATCCGTCCAAAACACGGGTTAATCATCAAGAGTATCGAAAACAATATTGATCAACACCCGGTCAACCAAGAAAAAGTGTGCTTTCTACCCGACCGATCGAGAAATTGACAGGACAGATGGCACCGACCCGCTGTTGGCAACAAACACCTGAAATTACATGGTCATCTGATGTCGATCTACATGAAGATCCATCGATGATCATCGCCAGAAGAATCCCAAAAGACGCGGCACGGCCTGCGACTCTTCAACTGCTCGGCGACCACTTAATGCGATTTATTGACTAGCTTTATTACAGTCATTAATCCATTTCTTTAGACGGCCCAATCAGAAGCAAGCATTCGGGAGTTACAAGTCAAGAGATTCATGGCATTTAACCCATGAAACTCCTCCCATCATGGCGATTAAAGGCGATTAAATGCCCTCAATCTTCTCCGGCCAATCAGAAGCCAAGAAAAAGGAGTTACAAAATAAAAAATTCAATTTTGTAACTCCTCCCTTTATGTAGCTTTATGACAATCAAAGCTCATAAACCCTCCTAAATGGCTACCTAAAAGCCTATAAATAGGAGAGCTCTCCAAGAAGAAAGGATCATCAGAAAAAAGCACAAACACACAGACAGACAAAGCACAGAAATCCAGAGAAAGAAAAAAGAGAGAAAACTCTGCGGAAGTTCTACACCAACCACCGCAACAAGGTGACAAAAGTCCCTTGGGGGGTACCCCCCCAAGGTCCTTGCCTTCTCCTCTTGCCTCCAATGGCTTAGATATGGCTTTTCAGCCCGTCTACTCGGCTTTTTATTGGACATAGGACCTTCTTTTGGTCTTTGTCCTCTAAAAACCTGAGGTTATAGCCAAGCCAAGCGAATCAATAGCATCCTCTGTTCTCATCTGCATGGATGATGGAGAAGCCCACATATGGCTTACGACCGTCAATCTAAACGAGTCCCCCACAATCTCCTGAGAAGTTAGATCCTCCTTTTCTTGCTTTTCATTGTAGTTTGTATTTTTTTAAAAGAGACAAAAATCACAACTCTTGTCTTTCATTATTGATAAGGATTGTAAATCGGCTATAAACGCCAAAATCGGCTATAAACGCCAAAATCGGCTATAAATGCCAAAAAAATCGCCTTTCACGGCAAACCAAGAAAATGTCTCTTTTCTTAAATATATGTGCAATGGAAAACTTGAAAGAAGTTGATTTCCTTTTTACTTGCGAAGGTTGATCTCCGGATCACCACTTACAATTCCAAGTAAAATAGAAAATCTGGCACACCCACACAAAAAAAGAAACGTTGATGCACGCCCCTGCCCCCCTGGTTACGAAAGGGTCGGAACCAAACGGACTCCCACGTCTGCCGACCCTCGGTAGGAACCGAGCAGGAGCGTGGTCCATCAAGCTGGGCACACCCGGTGGGACTCGTTTATTTGAGAACACGATGCTAGAAATGAAATATTTGCATATCATATATTTTGCTCTATGCTTATATTTCTTTTCTCGATTCCTTGGCTACTTTATAATTGGTGGCCTATGTTGAATTCCGCATCTAAAAAAATGAGATGAGATTTTTTGTTTGGAAATTTCTAATTCTTTGAATTTATTTCCACTCTTTCTCTTTTCAAAAAAAAAAAAAAACAAAAAAAATCAGATTTTTCAGTTTGGATTCAAAATTGAGAAACTTTGATCCTCTCCCTTCTGGGCACTGGCGCTCACGGAAATCGCTGAGACCATGTTCGGATCGGGGATTGGGCCATTGTTTCTCTTCGATGAGTTCATTAAAGATCTAAAAATATATATATAAAAAAATATAAAAAAAAATATAAAAAAAAATTTAAGATTTCTCAATTTGGATTCAAAATTGAGAAACCTTGATCCGTTCCTATCGTTCATCGCGCTTGCAGAAATGTTGAGCCTGTTCGACTAAGGTTTTGGGCCATCGTTTCTCTTCAATGAGTTCATTAAAAATCAAAATATATATATATAAAGACATAGACCACTAAGGTCAAACCAACTGTGTTCTTTGATCATGGTTGATTCAAAGAAAAGCCTTGTCCAGAGTGTGGAGACAGCTTGACTGTTCTAGGCAAGGGTCCTCCAAACGGGTTCATTAAGTAATCCTACCCTTACCTGGGGGCAATTCTATCAATCAAGATTTCATAAGACCGGGTTAGGAGGCCTATGTGTACTCTCTCGTCTTTTAAAACAATTTTTTTAAAAAAATATATAAATTTTTTTTAAAAAAAAATAAAATTTTAAAATAAAAAATAAAAAATAAAAAAAATTTCAAAAAAAAAATCTTAAAAAAAATATAAAAAATAAATAAAAAATAAAAAATAAAAAGATTTTTTTTTAAAAAAAAATCTTCAAAATCTTCAAAAAAAAAAACTTCCGTCATTTTGGGTTAAGATTGGAGAAATCTTGGTCTTCTCCTTTCTGAGCACTGGCGCTCGCGGAAATCGCTGAGCCCGTGTTCAGATTGGAGTGCCTTTTGCTCTTTTTGATGAACCCGATATTGGCCTTTCAAAAAAAAAACTCGTCATTTTTAGATTCAGATTCGAGAAATTATGGTTCATTTTTTTTTAGCACTGGCGCTCGTGGAAATCGCTGAGCCCGTGTTTAGATTGGAATACCATCTGCTCTCTTTGATGAATCCAATTTTGACCTTTCAAAATAGAGAATCTCATCTCATAGATGCGGTCTCAAAACATTTGTGTCTAGCGGTACTAGTACGCCCTTTTAGGGTCTACTGTATTGCGACCGACACATCTGTAACTCCAACTTTATATTCTTCTTACCTCTAGCAAGCTCTGCTTCTCGATAAGTCGAATTTAAGTTCACAATTGCTTCTAGCAGTCACTGGGACGCTCATTCTGGGCTTACCATACCTGCGATCAGAACAATTGTACCCTCTATGGCGTTTTGCCTTCCTCATATTGCTTGGGTCATCTCCCTCGAGTAATTTGAAAAGACGAAACCATAGAACTTCCCATTTATGATCATTATATTCTTGTGATTACTAATGGATGTGGTCTTGTTTCAGAAATTTTCGAAAAACTAACAATGGCAGCTTCACTAACCATTACTTTCGATGAAAACAAGCACCAACTCATGCTTCAACAGAAGCAAACCTCGCGCACTTACAAGCGCCCCATCAGCTGCCGAAGCGTCAACTCCCTCGGCAACTCTCTGAACTCCGGGTCGACCTCGACTCCCCAGACTATCGTCTTTGGGATGCTGGGACCATTCCCACTTCCTGAGGAACAAACTGCTCCCTCCAAGAAGCAGAAACTCGCCTCTCAACGTGTCACTACCGTGACACCAAAGGCGAGCACCAGAAGGCCTGAAGCCCGTGGCAGCCCCAGGAAGCCTCGACCTGCAAACGATCAGGTCTATCCCAAGACTTGGTCCCCAAGACCTTCACCAAAACAAAGAAGGTCCCAAACATCTACCAAGCCAGCATTCCTGGCCCCACTCAAGGAGAACTAGTTCTACCCTCTTGCTTACATAAAAGAGGAGAAACCCATCTCCAACCTGACTCCCAAGTCAACCCAGCATGAGCCGGCTTGTTCTTACAAGCCCAAAATCAGATCATGCATCACAAGGCCTCTACAAGCACCTACTAAGGCCTACAAACCTGCAGTTCGACCCTTCATCTCTACAGGGGCCGAACTCCAAAAATTCAAAGCTTCGCTGCAACAGGCGAAGGACAGGGTTCGCATCCTGTCCTTGCCTAGCTGTAAAGAAGACAGGCTCAGCTGCTGTGCCCGAGGGAGCACATCCTTCATCGTCAAAGCCCAGCCAGAGCTGACCGAAGCTCAAATTGTTCGTCGCATGCGCCGCCGCGCGTCGTATAGACAAAAGAGACTAGAGAAGCAAAGGACCCAGCCTCCTACACTCCAAGTCTCTCCCAAATGGGTCGAAAAAGAAAGACCCAACCAAGTTGCTGCCGTCCATATGGTTGGAAAAACCAAAAGGCGCCAAAAATCAGCAACAAAAATCCATGTCCGACGTCCAATGACCCGCAGCGTCTCAAGGACAAGAAGACATTCAGAAGAATCCCCTGCTCCTTCAAGCAAAGGACAGCAAAGTGATCCTTCCTCAAGCTCTTCTTCAAAAAGAATGAGCCCCAGCTCAGTCACCAGGACAGTTTCTTCGTTCGAATCACGAAGGATGAATGTCTTGGCTACAAATTCTGAGCCACCACCCCGCAATCCACCTCCAGAAGATGCGATCACCCGCATCCAGTAGTTGGAACAGGGCCAGTAGAGGATTGAAACTCTGATGGAAAACCTTCTCCTCGCCTTCCAAAATCAGGCGAACAATGAACCTCCTCCGAATCATCAAGACGACGAGGTAAATAGAGAAGAAAATGAGTCACGCGCCCTTACCAAAAAGGACGTAGACAATATCCTCGCCAAAGCAAAAGAAGAGGATATACTCAAGGAGCATGGGATCAAGCTACCATATCCCTTATGGATGGACTCGGTCCCGTTCCCCACCAAATTCAAGCATCCTACTCTCCAAACATATACGGGGAAAGGATCAGCCAGACAGCAAGTCATCCACTTCAAGATCCTGACGGGAGCTATCGCGGATCAAGATGCACTCAAGATCCGCCTCTTTCCAAGTACCCTAAAAGGTACGGCCTTCGATTGGTACTCCACTCTGCCGGAGGACTCAATCCAAAACTGGGCCATGCTAGAGACATGCTTCCTGACTCACTTCAAAGGTGAAGATCATCCCGCTACTATGGCTCAGCTGTGCAGCCTAAAACAGGGGGAGAATGAATCAACATATGACTTCATTCACAAGTGGAAAGCAATGGCATACAAATGCTCTGATGTATTGCCACAAGCGTCGCTAGTCGACATTTGCCGAAATAACATGAGAGCCAGAATCCGCTCTATGATCATCGGCAACAAATCAAAAAACCTGGGAGAACTCCTAGAAGCTTCCATGGAAACTGAAATGGTGATTAAAGACCTCAACAGTCAGAAATCATCAAGAAAAGAGCCAACCGCCATTGCAACCTCTAAACCAAAAAAAAAAAGAGGTCCTCAATGTGCAGACCAAGTCAGCTCCTCAGCCACCAAAGAAAGCTGAAAATAAAGTTGCTGGTAAGAGACCTGAACTCTCAGATGCCTTCAAAGAATGAGTAGAGAAGAAATATCCGTTTGATGAAGATATTGATGAAATCTTCGGGGACCTTGTGGCAAACAGCAAGCTCACCTTGCCTGAACCAAAAAGATCGGGTGATGTTGGCAAAACCAACGATCCTCGGTACTGTCCATACCACCAGATGATCTCGCATCCTCTCAATCAATGCTTCGTTGTGAGAGAGAAAATAAATGAGATGTGGAAAAACGGAGTCATCACCTTTGACAAAAACTATGGGCCTTCCTCCGTCAACATGGTGACATGTGGACAAACATCAAAATCACCGAAGAAGAAGATCACTACTTCCTTTAAGGTGATAAACTCAATCCAAGCGTCCAAGGAACTGGTTCCTTACCCGACACCAGACGGACAACCGATATGGGTACATCCTGATCTCCTGGAAGATGAAAATTGGGAGGTCGTGAAAACAAAGCCTACAGCTCAACAGCGAAGGCAGGCTAGGAAACATCTCCTCAAGCTCAAACGGCAAGAGAAGACCCAGCCAAAACTAGAGGTCAAAGAAAAGGCAGAAGCTTCTTCTACCGCTTCACTGGAGGTAACAAAAACATCCCTTCCAGAGACTTCAAAGGGGGTAAGGAAATTCACTCTCAGTGATTTCATGCCACCTCAATTCAAAGAAGCCATGCAGGAGGCATCATACTCTTGCAATTCGGTAGTTGGATTCTCCATTGATGGATACGAATCCAGCGGCACCGATGATGGGTTCGAATCCAACTACACAGATGAGTGGGAGGAGTCCCTTGAAACAAGAGAATATCTCTCCGATGAGGAATGAGTTCCTGAGTCTCATCTTATGCCAGTAATCTGGTATAACCCCCTACAGCCACAAGGATCCTGGTCTGATGATGAAGAAGACCAAGAAGCTGTACAAGAAAATGTTGCTGACTCAGTACCTCTCATTACTCCAGTGGAAATCAACCATGTTGAGCCACAAAGAGTTGATGAAGAAGAAGATCCAACTCCCATGCCTGATCTTGAAGAATATGCAAGGATCTTGCAGGGACTTGCTCTAGAACAAGAGCAAGACCGCATCAACGAGCCTCCTCGCAACCCAGAGCCTGAAGTCCCTGAAGACCATCAGGTACATCCTCCCTTAACTCCTGAAAATGGAGAAAATTGCTGGATAGACGATCCTCTTACATCCGAGGATGAGCCTGACTCCGAGCAGGCAACGTCTCCCGTTAAAGCTTCTTGTAATGTAATAATTCGGGATTATAGCTCTTCCGAAGCATCGTCTGATGAGAGCACTTACACTCTGGCGATGCCTAGCAATGTATCTTCTGAAGCCACCTCGTCTCACATGACTTTCACTGAGATGACACCCTCTCAGGTTTCTTCTCCTGAGACTGTGACTTCAAAGTTCACACCCTTCCTGACTGAAGAATTCCCAGCCATTGATGCTTGGGACGATGAATTAGTCAACGAAGAAGAAAAGTTGTTGGATGCTGTTCAGGACTTGTTCCCGGAAAATGCTCCATGCAACACAATCACTGAGGATGGCAACTCTGCTGCTGATTCATCCTCAGCAAATGAAAAACGACAGCCTCTTGATCCTGAAGACAATCTTCCAAACGAAGACCCTTCTCAAGAAGCTCTCGAAGTTGGTAGAGGCACTCGCTCTGGCCGGGACTACCACAAAAATTACAACCAATCTTCCTTTACATATGTAAATCCTTCGGGAAAAGATGTTGTAAGCGCCCCTAGTGGAAACAATGATGAACATGCAGGCCCTAAGGAGGCTTTCAAGTATGACTTGATTGAACACTTCAAGCACATACTTACACGTCTGCACATCCTAGATTTGTTGCGAATGTCTCTGCACAATCTCATCTCAGAATTACAAAAGCTGAATGAGGATGTCGACAAATATGCCCCGTAAGTCCTCCAAATTGAAATGGATTACCGGGTCAAGAACTCAGAAGCCTCCTCAAAGGGAGAAAAGAAGAAAACTGAGGGATCATGCATTGAATGCCTCTCGGTTAAAAAAGCAGCCAGTGCAACCATCGCCTTCACAAAGGACGACCTCCTACTTGGCGAAACCAGGCATAACCGACCCCTGTACTTCACAGGGTATATCAAGGAAATGCCTATGCACAGAGTTCAGATCGACCCAGGTTCTGCACTCAACCTCATCTCCACATCGGCTCTTGAAGAGTTGGGCATCCCACCCAGCAAGCTGAGCCACACATCTGTATCTATCTTTGGATACGATGGGAGTACTCAAAGGCCTATCGGCAAAATCAGGTTCAAGTTGCAGATCGGTGATCTTATCTCTGAGGTCACAGTGTATGCAATAAAAACCCCTTCATGCTACAACATCCTTCTCGGACGCCCTTGGATCCACGAGAATGGCGTTGTCCCTTCAACTCTACATCAATGCATCAAGTTTGTTAGTGACGACGGCATGATACATCGAGTCTTTGCGGACAGAAAACCCTTCAAAGGTAAAGAAGTCCACTTCGCAGACTCACAAATGTATGAAGGTGAAAAAGAAGAAGAGGAGAAGCACACAGCATCCTTTGCCGAAAATCTCCAGAAAGATAAAGGCAAAGCTCCTCAACAATCACCGGAAGAAAACAAACCCTCCGGTAAATCTGAAGAGAGCATTCAAACTCCCTTCATCATCTCCCTCAAACCTTTAAAGCCTTTGGTCATCACAACTAAAGTAAAGAAGGCAAAGCAAAAGCCTGGGGGAAAATTTGTTGTCTCTTTCGTGTCTATCATGTAAGACACGGACTCGGATTCAGAGCCAGAAGACGACGCATCGTCAAGCCAAGCTTACACTCAGCAAGTTCAGCCTACTCTCACTCCAATGGAGATAACTTCTGACATAGAAGATCCTACGTCAGCTTCCTTCGTTGTTCCAGCAACTTCAGCAAAGGAAAAGCCGATCTTCTTCCATAAATCGGATGCTTCTTCATCAAACTCCATGCTTGAACCTTTCCAAAATAAAGGTATGCCTCAACTATCCTTATACAGTTCTGTGACACAAGCTATTATGAAGAAAATGGGCTATGACGCTCAAAACCCAGTCGGTTTGGGAGAAGGACGCGGTATTCTCACGCCATTGGGGCCCGTCTTGACCAAAAGCCAGCTGGAAGATTGGAGACTCTACGGCTATGTAGAAAAGTCTTCACACGGGTTAGGGTATGATCCCGACACTCCCTTGAGACAGTTGACACAAAGGCTTAAAAGTCAATATACTGACCAAGCCTCAACTTCTCAAGTCCATGAAGACATCGATCTCCCTGGATATCTCTTTAATGAGTCACCTGACAAAGATCCAGGAAGCTCATCCAATTGGCACGATTTCTCCGAAAATGAAGAGGAGTTGTCCGATGGCACAGACGTGTGGACTTCTGACCCAGAAGAACCCTCATCTCCAAAAGAAGTAGCCTACTTCGACCCGGTTTCAACAGGCGATTGGGATCATCTCATAGCAAGCCTTGGGAAAATTACCGATCAAGAAGACCCGTGGAAAGGAACAAAACCTTGGTCTGGAAATGCCCTTGAAACCCCAGAAGGTTTCGTTGAGCTGGAAGCCTCCGAAAATATTATGGAAGAACCACCTTCGAACCTTCCAACAGAAGATCCTGTTCAAAAGATAGACTTGGGAACACCAGATAACCCACGTCCTGTATTCATAAGCAAGAATATAAAGGATGATGAGTTACCCGAGTATATCGCCATTCTTCGTGAGTTCGTTGATTGCTTTGCATGGTCTTACGCTGAAATGCCAGGCTTAGACCCCAAAATAGCGGTTCACAAACTCAATCTTCAAGAAGACATCAAGCCTGTCAAGCAAGGCCAAAGAAGATTCCGTCCAGATGTGATGGATAAAATTGAACAAGAAGTTCAAAAACTCAAAAGCGTCGGCTTCATCTGTGAGGAACAACATCCTGAATGGTTGGCCAACATTGTCCCCGTGACAAAGAAGAACGGGCAGATCAGGGTCTGTATTGACTATAGAGACCTGAATCGCGCATGCCCAAAAGATGAATTTCCGCTCCCCATACCAGAGGTAATGATTGATAATACCTGTGGATTCGAGCGAATGACATTCATGGATGGTTTCTCTGGCTACAATCAGATAAAGATGCATCCTGAGGATGAAAAACATACATCTTTTCGGACCCCATTTGGCGTGTATTGCTACACTATCATGCCATTTGGTCTGAAAAATGCTGGTGCCACATATCAGAGGGCTATGATGAAGATATTCCAAGATATGCAGCACAAGACGGTTGAATGTTACGCTGATGACCTCGCCGTCAAAAGCAAAAGAAAAGAAGATCATCTCGAAAACCTTCGAGAAGTCTTCCTCCGGCTTCGCAAACACAAACTGCGAATGAATCCTTTGAAATGCTTCTTCGGCGTCTCGTCGGGTAAGTTCCTCGGATTCTTAGTTCGGAAAGCTGGAATAGAGCTTGACCCCATAAAAGTCAAAGCCATTCTAGAAATGCCCTCTCCAAGAACCTTGAGAGAACTCAATGGACTTCAAGGGAGATTAGCCTACATCAGACGGTTCATCTCCAATCTTTCGGGGAAATGCCGTCCATTCTCCCGGTTGATGAAAAAAGGTGTAAACTTTGTCTGGGATGCTGACTGTGAAGCTGCTTTCCAAGACATCAAGTCATACCTGACAAAGCCTCCAGTGTTAGCTGCTCCTACCACTGGAAAACCATTCATCTTGTACACAAGAGCCCTTGATCACTCTTTGGGAGCTCTGCTTGCGCAAGAAAATGATCAAAGAAAAGAAGCTGCTCTATATTACCTCAGCCGCATGCTAGTAGGTGCAGAGCATCGCTACTCTCCAGTCGAAAAAGAATGTCTTGCAGTGATGTTCGCCGTACAAAAGCTGTGTCACTACTTGCTTCCCAACACTACTTGCTTTCCAACACAGTATACCTGGTCTCGAGGGTCAACCTCTTGAAGGTCCTTGTCACAAAGGCAGGTTCTCTCAATGCTCGACTGGCAAAATGGTCCATCCTTCTGTCACAATTTGATATTAGGTATGTACCACAAAAAGCAATCAAAGGGCAAGCTCTAGCGGACTTCCTCGCAGAGCATCCATTGCCTAAAGATTCTCCGCTTAGAGATGATCTCCCAGACGAACCAGTCTACAATGTGGAGACTTTCTCACAAAGTGCCTCCTGGGACATGTACTTTGACGGTGTAACCAGGAAAAATGAAAAAAGACAGCTGATCTCGGGAGTTGGCATCCTCTTTGTTAGCCCCGATAAATACATGATTCCACACGCTTTCTCGCTACTGGAACCATGCACAAACAATGCAGCTGAATATCAAGCTCTAATCTTAGGATTGGAACTCGCCATCGAATCCGGTATCACCATGCTGGAAGTCTTTGGAGACTCTCAACTGATCGTCAACCAGATGAATCAGAAATTTGAAGTCAGGAAGCCAGATTTGTTGCCTTACTACAACAAGGCACAATCACTTCTGCAAAAGTTTGACATCTGTCACATCACCCACATTCGTAGAGGTGAAAACATACGTGCAGATGCCCTAGCCGGACTTGCCGCATCCATGGCAATCGAGGAAGGGGAAAACATGCAAATCACAGTGTGCGAAAGAAGAATCCTTCCTCCTCTTAACACACACCAAGCAGTTGCTGAATGCCACCAAGTGGTCGGAAGTCGGATTTCAATCCTTCAAACTTCAATCGGCGACTGGAGGGATCCGTTCATTGATTACATTATGTTCGGGATCCTACCTGAAGATCCAAAAGAACGGGTAAGCATCCAAAGGCGAACCCCAAGCTTTCATTTGGATATTCCTTCAAAAATCCTGTCATGCCCCCGGACCGAGGTCCCGCTAAACGAGGCCTTAATCCGGGGACGCGGCGCGACGGGCCGGAAAATTCCGCCCGCACACGCTAGTTTCCCACAGGTTTCCGCGGTAAGGATTCACGGAATCCGATCCAATAGTGATATATAAGAATCACTTTCATACAAATGACTTACGCGGAAGCATTGTAGCAAACATAAAAGTCTCTCAAACGGGTATAAAAATGAGAACGCAAGAGACTAGCATCAAAAGAGAAACATTTTACTGTAGGCCCCAAAGTTAGTTTAAAGTTGATACAAAAGTAAAGTTAATCATTAATTACAAATTTTTCCCAAAAGAAAATAAGCCAACAATGGCCATGACAAAAACCCAAAATGTATATCATGAAATCCCCAGAATGTGATCGCAGCTCCAAGGCAACCCGACGTCTAAATGACGTCATCGGGCCGCCACTCGCCCTCCACTGGAACTATAGGTTCCGCCTCGAAGTGCGCCTCAACCGCGAGGGGCTCGACATCTGGCACCAAACAAAAAGGAGTCAGACACGACGGTCTGGCAAGCAATTACAACAATAATAGGATGAGAGCGAAACAAAACATGATAAGTAAGAGCTACGATGAAATCACGATTAATAACAATGTCGAAGTAAAGATAGAAGATACATCTCGATGGTTTACAAATCCAATGTCATGATGAGTAACATAAACAAATACCATGAGATGAATATTAATGCATAAAAACATTGGCAACCCACATAAAGCTATATTCTCCTGTTACCGAAGTAACCGGAGCAGACAAACCGTAGCCACTAATCGTGGGACCGGAACGACATAGTCGTTATCGAACAGAACCGTAGCCACTACTCGTGGGACCGGATAATTACCGTTGCCATGGTCGGTACAGACAGAATCCAAACTGCAGCTGGCAGACAAAATAAAGACCCCAAGCCGGATGATCAGTCCGACAAGGTGACCTAAGCCTAGTGGTGCCATTATAGTGAAAATCCGAAACCTCGAAGAAATGCAATTCTATTTATAAGATACATTTCCAAAATCGATAAGTAAACTACTCCAAACAATGCATATTGGCGGATCCGAGCAAAATAGGTGAGTAGTTTCCTCATTACTAAAACATGGGGTAACCCACTTCAAAACATTAAAAGAATTGGAGAAAGAACCAAAACAAAAGTCTTTTTACACAAAAGAATGTATGATGGTTCGATCGACTAAAGCGGGTAGTCTCGATATACATTTGACCCCTTTATTGTCATTAAAAGAAAGTGATTTGGTGCCACCGAAGATCATTTACAATCATAAGGGATTAAGTGTACATTTAGACTTGAGGGTTTTTCAAGTGGTATTGGCCATAGTCCAAGACCCTTCTCACCATGAATTCTAGGCTTGTAAAAGGTTGAATGGGCTTCACTTATAAAAAAGGATAAAAGGGCTGAATTGGGCTTGGACATAGGCTTGAAGTGGACTTGAATGTTATACCCAATAAGTCTTCCTTAAAGGTAGGTTTAAGTCCTTTTAATCAGGCCCACAACTGGCCTCATCCAAGCTCAATCAGTCCATTAAAAGCAAGCCCAAACAGTCCCTAATGTAGCCCACAATTCATGTCATAAATAGCCCAACATTAGGACTCAAAAACAGCCCGAGAGTTGACCTTAAAACAGGCCCAAAAGACACCTAGGAAATGGGCTCATCACAATCTTCAATTGGGCCATCAAACAGCCCTAAATGGACCCTTAACCAGGTCCAAACCCGAGCCCAGACTGAGCTGGGCTCGCTCGAGCGGCCCAGTGGGTTGCTCGAGCGAGGGCCAGGCAGTGCCTGGTCCGCTCGAGCGGCCCAGTGGGTCGCTCGAGCGGACTGGGCCTGCCCAGTCTAGCCCGAGTGTGCAGAAAACCTCCTTTTTTCCCTCTTTTCTTGATCATTTCCATTCCCTTTCTTCCTTACACCATTTTACAACAACTTGGGCCTCTTCTCAACCTCCACAAATCATCAAACCATCATCCATAATCATTCAATTTCAGAAATTCAAGACTTTTTAAAAGAATCAAAGTTTCTTTGAACACCCAACTTGAACATAATGAAACCAACTTTCCAAGTAGCCAAGGTGAGAATAACTTCTAATGCATGGTAAAACAACAACATAAATTAAGATAGCTATTACAATGGTTCATTAAAGCATAATAAACCCATAGACTAAAGAAGATTAACACAAAAAGGAAAATCATGAAATAGAACCAATGAGAGAAAGCATCACATTAATGTTGAAATCTACTTGCCTCTAGTCAAGATATGATCAAAATCACTCTTCAAACCAAGCCTTAGAGCCTTAAGCTTCAAATCTACAAAAACCCCAAAATTTTCCCAAGAAAACCCTAAAAGTCATCATTTGTAAATCTTCAAGGAAAACCCTAGCAAATGGGTTTAAAACACTCCAAATGGAGAGGAAAACAAGAATCTTGAGTTTAGGAAACCAATGCTAACCTTGAGGAACCCAAACAAAGAAGAGAGGCTTGAATGAGGGCCTTCACTTAGCTCAAAAACCTCAAGAAGGGTATCTTTGGAGAGCTTGAAGAGGGAGGAAGAACTTGAGGAGATCAATCCTCCAAGAACACCTCACCAAGTGAGAGTTTCTGATGAGAGAGAAGGTGTGGAGAAAGAGGAAAAACCCTAGCAAATGACTCTTGCTGGAAATGAAATGAAGAAGGAGAGGAAGAAGAATCCCCTTCTTATAAGAGGTGACTTGTGGGCCCCGGTCTTCATTAAGCTAGAAATGGTATTTGCGGGCCCCGAACGAAAACGACGAAGAAGACAAAAATGATCGGCGAAATTTCTACTTTTCAAAAAGTATATTTTTGACAATTTCTGAAATTTTCGAAATTTGGGTACAGGTTTTGTGTGAAATGTCAGTTTTGCCCCTTTTTCTCGAAAAACGCGATTTCTGATCACAAAATCAAGTTGGCCAAAACATGAAAGTTGATGATCTAGAGGAAATAATTCAAAATACACATAAATTGGGATTTTACAAGCATCATGAATAAACTCAACGATTTCACACACAATCCACGGGCGCCCCGGCCCGTGTCAAACTTAAGTCAAAGACTAATCAAAGGTTCTCAAAGCTAATCAAACATTCTAATCTAGCTTAATAAAATAAGCTAATCGTCCACTAACCCCACTTATCCACTAATCACGGTTAAAACATAATTAAATACTTCAAACCTGGGTCGGGGTCTGACATCCTCCACCCCTAAGAATCACATTTGGTCCTCCAAATGATCACTAACCTCTGGGAATAGCTGAGGGTACTTCTTTTGGACTTGCTCACGAAGCTCCCAAGTGGCTTCTTCTGGTCCATGATTCTCGCAACGAATCTTTACCCACTGAATTGTCCTATTCCTCAGTTCTTGCTCCTTGGTGTCAATAATCTCTGCCGGTTTTTCGATGTATGTGGCATCCTCTCTGACATCCAACGGCTCATGTTGTAGCACATGCGAAGGGTCCGAAACATACTTCCTTAACATTGACACGTGAAACACGTTATGCACACCCGACAGTTCTGGAGGCAAAGCTAATCTGTACGCCACTTCCCCGATTCGACTCAAGATCTCATACGGTCCAATAAATCTCTTAGACAATTTGCCTTTCTGCCCAAATCTCAGTGTCCCTCTGACCGGAGATACCTTTAAGAATACCTTGTCTCCAACTTGGAATTGGAGATCTTTCCTTCGAACATCAGCATAGCTCTTCTGTCGGCTCCTCGCAATCTTCAATCTCTCATGGATAATTCTGACTTTATCACTTGTTTCCTCAACTAAAGATGGACCATGAAAACTGCGTTCTCCGACTTCTTCCCAACACACGGGGGTTCTACACTTCCTGCCATATAGCGCTTCAAAAGGGGCCATTCCTATGCTTGAATGGTAACTATTGTTGTAGGCAAATTCACAAAGCGGTAAATTCTCGTCCCACTGATTCTTGAAATCAAGGACACAAGCCCTAAGCATATCCTTGAGGGTCTGAATGGTCCTTTCCGACTGACCATCCGTCTGTGGGTGGTACGCTGTACTGAATTGAAGCTTCGTTCCCATCGATTCATGCAAAGTCTTCCAAAACCTCGAAACAAATCTACTATCCCGATCTGAAGTGATGGAAACCGGCTGACCATGACGACTAACGATCTCTTTCACAAAAGCTTGCGCTAAAGCCAACATGTGCATCTTCTTACCGGTCTTCAAAGGAATAAAGTGCGCCGACTTCGTTAACCGATCCACTATGATCCAAATGGCATTGTTCCCCTTGCTTGTAGTCGGTAAACCTGATACAAAATCCATTGTCAGGTGTTCCCATTTCCACTCTGGGATTTCTAACGGTTGCAAAAGACCAGGTGGTTTCTGATGTTCCGCCTTCACTAATTGACAAGTCATACACCTAGACACAAAGGCTGCTATCTCTCTCTTCATATTGTTCCACCAAAAACGACTCTTCAAATTTTGATACATCTTCGTACTCCCTGGGTGCACTGAATACCTCGTATTGTGAGCTTCTACCATAATGTCATCTTTCAAATTGTCTACTTTAGGAACACAAAGTCTGCCACGGAAGTACAAAACTCCATCCAACATCTGAAAATCTGGCCTTTCCGAGATATGCTCCACAATTTTAGCCAAGTCTGGATCTTGCATCTGATTGTCCTTAATTTTCTGAATGAAGACTGGCTCGGACACTGTCATATTTGCCAACACAACTCCTTCTCTCAAAGGTTGGAACTCTATTCTCAAATCCTCAAATTGCTGAAAATTGTAAAACCCATGCAAACTGGCCAAACAAACTGATTTCCTACTCAACGCATCAGCCACTACGTTAACTTTCCCCGGATGATAGATAATCGGAAAATCGTAGTCCTTGATGTACTCCATCCACCTTCTTTGCCTCATATTTAATTCCTTTTGAGAGAATAAGTACTGGAGACTACGGTGATCCGAATGAACTTCAAATTTTTCTCCGTACAAGTAGTGTCTCCACATCTTCAACGCGAAAACTATGGCTGCTAACTCCAAATCGTGCGTTGCATATTTCTTTTCATGTTCCTTCAATTGCCTCGAGCCATATGCAATCACATTTCCATTTTGCATCAAAACACATCCGAGTCCTACTCCTGAAGTATCCGTATAGATAACAAAACCACCACTCCCTGAGGGTAAGGTGAGGACAGGCGCTGAAGTTAACCTCTTTTTCAACTCTTCAAAACTAGCTTCACATTTCTCTGACCATACAAACGGCACATTCTTTCGGGTTAACTTAGTCAACGGTGCTGCAATGGATGAAAAACCTTGAACGAATCTCCTATAGTAACCTGCCAAACCCAGGAAACTTCTAATCTCCGTCACATTTTTCGGTCTCTCCCAATTGATAACTGCTTCAATCTTTGATGGGTCAACTGCTAGCCCTTCTTCAGAAATAATGTGACCAAGAAAAGAGACTTGCTCTAGCCAAAACTCACACTTCCCAAGCTTCGCGTACAACTGATTATCTCTCAACAACTGCAAAGAAGTCCTCAGATGTTGCTCATGATCTTCTCTTGACTTGGAATACACTAGAATATCATCAATGAAAACGACGGTGAACTGATATAGATAGGGTGCAAAAATCTTGTTCATGAGAGCCATGAATACCGCTGGTGCATTCGTCAGTCCAAAGGGCATCACCAAAAACTCATAGTGCCCATATCTAGTTCGAAAAGCTGTCTTCGGGATGTCTGATTCTCTAACCCTCAACTGATGGTATCCGGACCTCAAATCTATCTTCGAGAAAAACTTTGCACCTTGCAACTGATCAAACAACTCGTCTATCCTAGGCAAAGGGTACTTGTTCTTAATGGTCACTTGGTTCAACTTCCTGTAGTCTATACACATCCTCAAACTTCCATCTTTCTTCTTGACAAAAAGCACTGGGGCTCCCCATGGGGAAACACTTGGCCTAACAAAGCCTTTATCTAGCAACTCTTGCAATTGCAACTTCAATTCACCTAACTCTGCTGGAGCCATCCTATAAGGAGCAATGGAAATCGGAGCAGTTCCTGGCACCAACTCTATTGTAAACTCAACTTCTCTGACAGGTGGTAACCCTGGAATCTCTTCTGGAAAAACATCGGGAAACTCACACACTATCGGAACATTCTCCACCCCTAGGGACTGTTCGTCCTTGGAAACAAAAGCAATAAATCCCTCACAACCTGATCTCAACAATTTAGCTGCAGAAAGAGCTGAAATAAACCTAACTGGGGAAATCCTTTTCTCTCCCTGGAACTTCACTCCGGGGGACAACCCATCCAACCTAAACACAATGGTCTTACTATAGCAATCCATGGAGGCATGATGACCCGCTAACCAATCCATGCCTAGAATAACGTCGAAGTCATTCATAACTAAGGTAATAAGATCTGCAGGGAAAATGACTTCTCCTATCTTCACTGAACAACCAGGGTAAAAAGTACTACACACCACTTGCTTCCCTACCGGAGTAGTAACAGTCAAAACAAACTCTAACTCTCTAATAGGTACACTAATCTTTTTAGCAAACACAAGGGATAAGAAAGAATGGGTAGATCCCGGGTCAAACAACACTTTAGCTTCTACATCACAAATTAGGAGTTTACCTTCCACAACATCACCCGCCGCTTCTGCATCCACTTGATTGATATGATTGAGACGGCCTTGCTGACGCGGTCTGTTCTGAATCTGATTTGGCCTCCCTAGCTGCATATTCCTATTTTGTTGCTGTGGACGGGCATTCTGGTTCTGTGGCTGTTGACGGGGCTGTTGGATCTGTGGCTGCCTCTGTTGGTTCTGAGCTACTTGTTGATTTTGCTGAGGGCTTGCCTTGGCGGCTGCTGAGGTGCCCTATTGCCCTGGTTCCTATTATTCGGGCAATCCTTCACTTGGTGGTCTGAGCTACCACACTTGAAACATGCACCTGAAATTCGATAACACTGCTGGGAAGGGTGATTCTTGCCACAATGCTCACACCCGCCTTGAGTCGGAGCATTCTGCTGTTTATTTTGCTTCTTTCCTTGGTATGATTTTTGCCCACCTTGAAACTGTTGCCTCTTTCTTTGATTGTCCTTAATAATCTGATTGTTTATATCCTCGAACCTGTAGGCCCTTTTGATAGCCTCTTGAAAGGTGGTTGGTGGTACCACACCCAAAGCATCTCTCAAAATAATGGGATTGAGCCCATCCATAAACTTAGTGATCTTTTTCTCCTCGGTGTCCACCAGCTCTGGAGCATAGCGAGATAACTTTTCAAACTTGGTAAGATATTCAAGGACAGTCATATCTTCTTGCTTAAGCAACTGGAACTCCGCTGCCTTTTGCTTCTTAATATGCGCTGGGACATACTTCTCGCTAAACTGTTGCTTGAAAGTGGCCCAAGCAATCCCATCCTCAATATTCTGATAGCCTTCCTTGACAGTCTTTCACCAAATGTCTGCCAACCCAGTAAACATGGAGGCTGCTAAAAGAACTCGCTGTCTACCAGTACATACAAAAATGTCGAAGATGTTCTCGGTATGAGCCAACCAATCATCAGCTGTCAAAGGGTCTTCCTGACCCGTAAATTCTTTAGGACCCCTTTTTCTGAACTTCTCAAATAGAACATTAGGGTCTCGGTCCCTATTCTGCACCGCTTCCACATTAGGTACTGGTTCCGGCCTCCTACCCAACACTTCAAGCAGTTGCCTTTGGACTTGAGTCAATTCCTCATCTTTCTTGGCCATCTGTTCTTGAAATCGAGCTTGATTTTCATTGGCTCGCTGCTGTTGTTCGACCAACATTTGCATGAGTTGTTGGAATTGACCTGTCACCGGGTTTTCAATCTCGCTGTCATGATTGCTACCCGATGCATTCGCATTTGCCGGAGGTCGACGCGGAGGCATAGTGCTGTAAAACAACTTGTTAGTACAACAAGATATAATAATATAGCGTTCCCAAACCCAAATCGATGCTAACTAACGGTAATGCTAACGAATCCTTGCCACGTCCTTATGTTTCTAATCCAATTCTAATTGCCTCAAATATTTCTCGCTCTGATACCAAGCCTGTCACGCCCCCAGACCGAGGTCCCGCTAAACGAGGCCTTAATCCGGGGACGCGGCGCGACGGGCCGGAAAATTCCGCCCGCACACGCTAGTTTCCCACAGGTTTCCGCGGTAAGGATTCACGGAATCCGATCCAATAGTGATATATAAGAATCACTTTCATACAAATGACTTACGCGGAAGCATTGTAGCAAACATAAAAGTCTCTCAAACGGGTATAAAAATGAGAACACAAGAGACTAGCATCAAAAGAGAAACATTTTACTGTAGGCCCCAAAGTTAGTTTAAAGTTGATACAAAAGTAAAGTTAATCATTAATTACAAATTTTTCCCAAAAGAAAATAAGCCAACGATGGCCATGACAAAAACCCAAAATGTATATCATGAAATCCCCAGAATGTGATCGTAGCTCCAAGGCAACCCGATGTCTAAATGACGTCATCGGGCCGCCACTCGCCCTCCACTGGAACTATAGGTTCCACCTCGAAGTGCGCCTCAACCGCGAGGGGCTCGACATCTGGCACCAAACAAAAAGGAGTCAGACACGATGGTCTGGCAAGCAATTACAACAATAATAGGATGAGAGCGAAACAAAACATGATAAGTAAGAGCTACGATGAAATCACGATTAATAACAATGTCGAAGTAAAGATAGAAGATACATCTCGATGGTTTACAAATCCAATGTCATGATGAGTAACATAAACAAATACCATGAGATGAATATTAATGCATAAAAACATTGGCAACCCACATAAAGCTATATTCTCCTGTTACCGAAGTAACCGGAGCAGACAAACCGTAGCCACTAATCGTGGGACCGGAACGACATAGTCGTTATCAAACAGAACCGTAGCCACTACTCGTGGGACCGGATAATTACCGTTGCCATGGTCGGTACAGACAGAATCCAAACTGCAGCTGGCAGACAAAATAAAGACCCCAAGCCGGATGATCAGTCCGACAAGGTGACCTAAGCCTAGTGGTGCCATTATAGTGAAAATCCGAAACCTCGAAGAAATGCAATACTATTTATAAGATACATTTCCAAAATCGATAAGTAAACTACTCCAAACAATGCATATTGGCGGATCCGAGCAAAATAGGTGAGTAGTTTCCTCATTACTAAAACATGGGGTAACCCACTTCAAACATTAAAAGAATTGGAGAAAGAACCAAAACAAAAGTCTTTTTACACAAAAGAATGTATGGTGGTTCAATCGACTAAAGCGGGTAGTCTCGATATACATTTGACCCCTTTATTGTCATTAAAAGAAAGTGATTTGGTGCCACCGAAGATCATTGACAATCATAAGGGATTAAGTGTACATTTAGACTTGAGGGTTTTTCAAGTGGTATTGGCCATAGTCCAAGACCCTTCTCACCATGAATTCTAGGCTTGTAAAAGGTTGAATGGGCTTCACTTATAAAAAAGAATAAAAGGGCTGAATTGGGCTTGGACATAGGCTTGAAGTGGACTTGAATGTTATACCCAATAAGTCTTCCTTAAAGGTAGGTTTTAGTCCTTTTAATCAGGCCCACAACTGGCCTCATCCAAGCTCAATCAGTCCATTAAAAGCAAGCCCAAACAGTCCCTAAAGTAGCCCATAATTCATGTCATAAATAGCCCAACATTAGGACTCAAAAACAGCCCGAGAGTTGACCTTAAAACAGGCCCAAAAGACACCTAGGAAATGGGCTCATCACAATCTTCAATTGGGCCATCAAACAGCCCTAAATGGACCCTTAACCAGGTCCAAACCCGAGCCCAGACTGAGCTGGGCTCGCTCGAGCGGCCCAGTGGGTTGCTCGAGCGAGGGCCAGGCAGTGCCTGGTCCGCTCGAGCGGCCCAGTGGGTCGCTCGAGCGGACTGGGCCTGCCCAGTCTAGCCCGAGTGTGCAGAAAACCTCCTTTTTTCCCTCTTTTCTTGATCATTTCCATTCCCTTTCTTCCTTACACCATTTTACAACAACTTGGGCCTCTTCTCAACCTCCACAAATCATCAAACCATCATCCATAATCATTCAATTTCAGAAATTCAAGACTTTTTAAAAGAATCAAAGTTTCTTTGAACACCCAACTTGAACATAATGAAACCAACTTTCCAAGTAGCCAAGGTGAGAATAACTTCTAATGCATGGTAAAACAACAACATAAATTAAGATAGCTATTACAATGGTTCATTAAAGCATAATAAACCCATAGACTAAAGAAGATTAACACAAAAAGGAAAATCATGAAATAGAACCAATGAGAGAAAGCATCACATTAATGTTGAAATCTACTTGCCTCTAGTCAAGATATGATCAAAATCACTCTTCAAACCAAGCCTTAGAGCCTTAAGCTTCAAATCTACAAAAACCCCAAAATTTTCCCAAGAAAACCCTAAAAGTCATCATTTGTAAATCTTCAAGGAAAACCCTAGCAAATGGGTTTAAAACACTCCAAATGGAGAGGAAAACAAGGATCTTGAGTTTAGGAAACCAATGCTAACCTTGAGGAACCCAAACAAAGAAGAGAGGCTTGAATGAGGGCCTTCACTTAGCTCAAAAACCTCAAGAAGGGTATCTTTGGAGAGCTTGAAGAGGGAGGAAGAACTTGAGGAGATCAATCCTCCAAGAACACCTCACCAAGTGAGAGTTTCTGATGAGAGAGAAGGTGTGGAGAAAGAGGAAAAACCCTAGCAAATGACTCTTGCTGGAAATGAAATGAAGAAGGAGAGGAAGAAGAATCCCCTTCTTATAAGAGGTGACTTGTGGGCCCCGGTCTTCATTAAGCTAGAAATGGTATTTGCGGGCCCCGAACGAAAACGACGAAGAAGACAAAAATGATCGGCGAAATTTCTACTTTTCAAAAAGTATATTTTTGACAATTTCTGAAATTTTCGAAATTTGGGTACAGGTTTTGTGTGAAATGTTAGTTTTGCCCCTTTTTCTCGAAAAACGCGATTTCTGATCACAAAATCAAGTTGGCCAAAACATGAAAGTTGATGATCTAGAGGAAATAAGTCAAAATACACATAAATTGGGATTTTACAAGCATCATGAATAAACTCAACGATTTCACACACAATCCACGGGCGCCCCGGCCCGTGTCAAACTTAAGTCAAAGACTAATCAAAGGTTCTCAAAGCTAATCAAACATTCTAATCTAGCTTAATAAAATAAGCTAATCGTCCACTAACCCCACTTATCCACTAATCACGATTAAAACATAATTAAATACTTCAAACCTGAGTCGGGGTCTGACAAATCCTTTACAAGAAATCCTTCAACGGAGTACTTCTACGCTGCTTGTCACAACAAGAGGCTGAAGAAAGACTCAAAGAAGTTCATGCTGGTCTTTGCGGAGCTCATCAGGCTGGACCTAAGCTCTATGATCAGATAAAAAGGTTAGGATATTACTGGCCTACCATGGTAGCTGACGCAATGCAATTTGCTAAGCGCTGCCAACAATGCCAAGTTCATGGAGATTACATTCACATGCCTCCAGAATGGCTACATCCTACAGCGATCTCATGGCCTTTCGAAGCCTGGGGTATGGACATCATAGGTCCTATTTCTCCCCCTTCGAGCAAAGGTCATCGCTTCATCTTCGCCGCTACGGATTATTTCTCCAAGTGGTCAGAAGCATTTGCGTTTAACGAAATGAAGACCTCATCAGTCCTTCAGTTCCTGCGCACCAACATCATTTGTCATTTTGGCATACCCAAAAGATTCATCCATGATAACGGACCACAGTTCCGGGATCATCGATTCTACAGGTTCTGCGACAAATACAAAATCCAAAGCTGTCCTTCGACTCCATACAATCCGGCAGCAAACGGGTTAGCAGAAGCTTTCAACAAGACACTCTGCCAAATCCTCAAAAAAATGGTCTCTAGTCACAAAAGAGACTGGAGCGACAAAATGTCTGAAGCTTTGTGGGCCTATCAACCACCGTTCGAGGACCAACCCATAGCACACCATTCTCCTTGGTCTATGGATGCGAAGCTGTCGTACCCTTGGAAGTACAAATCCTTCCTTGAGGGTATCCTTACAAAATGACATGACTCAAGAAAGCAATGTCAAATTGCGACTCCATGAGCTGGACAATCTCGATGAGAGAGGCTCGAAGCTCTACAAAGCATTGAACTTTACCAAGCACGCATGGCAGGATCTTTCGATAAAAAGGTCAGGCAACGCGCCTACAAAAAGAGTGACTTGGTTCTTGCGGTAAAAAGACCAATGGTCTTCGCTCACAAGTCCAAAGGCAAATTTGAGCCAAAATGGGAGGGACCCTACGTCATCGACAAGGTTTTCTCCAACGGCGCATACGCACTCCTAAACATGGAAGGTGACAGATGTATGCTGCCCATCAATGGCAAGTTCTTAAAGCGGTACTACCCTTGAAGACTTACCCAACTGGGTAAGAGCAATGCCTGTACAACCAAAACCGGTTTCCAGGTACACGCTCGCTAAACCCACCTTTATTTTAGAATTTTCATATCAAATGTTGAAATTTCTAGAAATTTAAAACAATGCTTACTTTCATCGTTTCATTGTTCAAAAAAAAATATCCAAGTTTAGGAACCTTTCCCTAACTTGACCAAAATTTTCAACCCTTGAACCCAAAATTCATGGTTTGAAACAAAATCCGGATTCAGGGATTTCCACCCTAGTCCACCCTGCCTTTTACCGCCAAAATGGTTTTAGGTCAAAATTTATGACCTTCGTGTCTTTAAACAAAAAAAATGGTTTTTCAAAAAAAAAACCGCGGGGAAGCGACGCTTAGTCGATACTCGCACAAATCGAAAGCAAGCGAACCACGTTCGACACTTCCAAAAGCGCAGGGAAGCGACATTTCGTCGGTACTTGCAAAATCCAAAACGGTGGAGACACAACATTTCAGTTGATATCCACAACCCAAATTTCAAAGGTTCGAAAAAACCTTAAAAAAACCATGGAGACGCAACATTTCAGTTGATATCCATAACCCAAAGGTTTGAGAAAACCGCAAATTTCAAAAATCATGGGGAAACGACATCAAGTCAGTACCCGCAAAACCAAAATTTTTGAAAAAAGCAAGGATGCGACATTCCATCGATACTTGCACCCAAATCAGCGAGGATGCGACATTCCATCGATACTCGCAACCGAATGAGCAAGGATGCGACATTCCATCGATACTTGCAAGAACATTCAGCAGGGAGGCGACTTTTAGTCGATACTTGCATTTTTGAAAACCAAACCGGCTATCAATGCCACCAAAACAAAACAGGCTATAAATGCCACAAACCGGCTATTAATGCCACCAAAACAAAACCGGCTATCAATGCCATAAACAAAAAACTTGGATTTCAAAAAACCGGCTATCAATGCCACCAAAATAAAACCGGCTATCAATGCCACCAAAAATCGGCTATCAATGCCACCAAAACTGGCTATAGATGCCACAAAAAAAAAACTCGGCTATCAATGCCACAAGAAAAGCTGGCTCTCATGCCAAAATTGGCTTCCATGCCACAAACAAAAACCTGGCTTTCATGCTAAAACAATCATTTGACAAAAGATTTTCACAAAATGACAACCTTTTGATCAAATCCCATTTAGCAATTACTTTTATCACAAAAAGATTCAAGTGAGCGTAGGGATAACAAAAAAAAAGAGAGAGAAAGTGTTCACAAACACTACAAAAAAAAAGTACCAAAAAAATACATGTGGTACCAAAAAAAAAAGAAAGTGTTCACAAGCACTACAAAAAAATAAGTACCAAAAAAAAATAATACAAGTGGTACCAAAAAAAAGAGAAAAGGGGATAGTTTCTGTTATAAAAAAAAAAAACAGAAGCTCAATCAAAAATGGTCTCCAGCCAAGAGTTCAGCTCCTTAAGCAAGCTTTTGGCCTCATCCGTCAAGGATTCCAAGGCACGCTTCTTCAGGAACCTGCCATGAGATGCTGGGGTGGGCTGTAACCCTTCTTTCGCACCAGGAAGCTTCCCCCGAGCGGTTTTCCATTGTTTATTCTCATCAGACTTCCTTTTGAGAAATCGATTGGCATCCGCAACCCGGTGAATCAGAGCAGTCTCCCTTTCACGAGCCTCTGTTATTTCAGTCCACTTGGCAGCGACTTGTGCCTGCAATTGCTCAAGACGTTTCCTGGCCTCATCGACCTCCCTATCAAGGATGTTAAGGTCATGTGTCAGCCCAATGATGGTTAGCTCTTCTAAGTTCTTCTCTCGGACTGCCTGCTTCCTGCTTTCTGTAGCCTCATCCAGGTTAGATTGAGCCTTATCCGCAGGGTCCAAGAACATCTCCTTGAAGAACTGATCGTCAGGAAATCCCATGGTCTCAAACCACTTGTCACCCAGCTCGATGATCCTATCAACGATCGCCCTGGCACTTGTGACATCCAGACCAGCTTTTTCGGCATCACCGAGAATCTCACGCACATGCTGGATCATCCCAAATCCGGCATCTAAGTGCCCAGAAAGCAGAGTCTCAATCCAAGAGCTCAGAGATGGCCCAGCTGAAGATTCGCCCAACTCCGTTGGTCGGCCGCTCATATCATCATCTGTTGGAAGAGTAACAAAACAACTCTTTCCAGTTGAAGCTGCTCCTGCTCGGGAAGGAATCTCAGCACGAGGTATCTCCTTAACATTGTCAGAACTGGTCCCAGGAGTCTCTACCTCTGGATCAACCTCTGGCATCCCTTGCTCTGGTTCTGAAGGAAGCGACGGACCCTCCTCTGTCACTTCAAAACCTGCCAAAGAAACACAAAAAGGTATGAATATGATCCGGTTTGAAAATCATTATCAGGGTTATAACTACAAAATACCTTCTCCGACGACTGGCGGAACACTTTCCTCCTCCATGAACTCATTGTAAGCATCATCAACATTTGCGTCCATCGAGGGTTCAAAGTCATCGGAATCCTGTGGCAAGTCAGCTGGCAAGAAATGTGTTAGCAAACCAAGTCACAGACAAAAAAAAAAGCAAAAGAAGTCGTACCAATTGGAGATTCTAGATTCACTCCAGAGTCCCTCGGTTCTTCTTCAGGTGCCTCGACAGGATCCGTCACCACCTCATCGACTGGAACCTCAGGCATCACCAAGTCTTCCTCTGCTAGAAAAAAAAAAAGAGAAAAGCAGAAACAAGAAGCAAATCAGAACATGGAAAAATCCCATGAAAACAAATGGAAAGAGAAAAAGGAAGAATCATACCTTCACCGACGGTCTCTTCTTCTCGGCTTCTCTTTTCTGGAGGCTTGTCAGCATCCACTGGCACATCCTCATTGATAGTAAGAGGAACTTCCAAGTCAGGAGAGTCCTCATGCTGCCCCTTGCTGCGATGATGACTCCTCCCCCTCTTACCCCGGCGGGCTCGCTTCTTCGAGGAACCTGCCCCGCTGTCAGAGTCAGGTTTTCCCGCTTGACTCCTCACTGGATGGTCTACTCTTGCCAGTAGACTCCACGGAAGCTTGCCTCTGTGCCGCTTACATCCAAGCGCCAAGTTCGGCTTCCTCCTGTTCTAGCTGCTCTAAAGCCTCATCAGGTATTTCTCGAACAGCTTCAGAACCGATGATGCCCTGGTCACCGAGAAAGCCTATCTTGTGCTTCTCTCCAGAAAGGAAGGCCCAAACTTCCTCTCGCCGGACGCCATCCGACTTTCCAAGGCCCTTTCCAGATGCCAGCTTCACATCAAGCTCCTTCTTGGAAAGCCCCCGATATGCCGAAAAGCTCTCCGCGAACCACTTCGCAAAGCCGGCAGTCCGGGAAGTCAGCAACACAGGATAAGAAATCATGGCTGTAGTGTCTTCAGCACTATAGAAAGCCCATGCATTTCTCCCGTCCTGTAAGCCTCCAAAGCGCTTCACCATGCTTGAAGGCGCTCCAACAACGCCTTGAGAAAAGCCCAGCTGCAAGGCAAAGCAAGAGGGTACATACGGCTGGATGTCGACGAAAAGATGTCTACGGTACACCATCGTGCCGACACGTATGCTGAAAAGCCACTCTCTCTCTGCATTCGTCAAGGAATAATGCCTTCCCGACCCCGCCCTGGTAGAGTCTCGGGAGGCACCAAAATCAAAAGCCTTCTTCCGCAACTCCGGAGAAAGCTTCACTGAAAACTGCCCCATCTCGACGTCCCTGAACCGTCGGATCCTCATGCGGGCAAACAAAAGTGATTCGGACACGGCTTTGCCCTTAGCCAGTCGAATCATCAGAGGATCATCATCCTGTGCCGCACCCAGCCGGTGGAAGCCAGGACAGTGGTACACATACCACGAATAAAAGATGTGGGCTGAAAATACCCTATTCATGGGAAGCCCAAGCCGAACCAAAAAAGCAGTAGCCTGCAGTTCGGTACACAGGTAGGAGTAAAGAGCTGGCACCAAAGCAAGCTGCTCTCCAAATGCCATCTGACAAGCCGGAAAAAATACAATGAGGCCTGATGTGCGTTCCATCTCCTCCAGCAAAAACAGCCTCACCAAGCCAATAAGTGAGGTAAACAGCGAGATCTCTCCGCAGTGCAATGTCAGCACATATGGCGTTTGTACTTGCACAGAAATCTCTCAACTCTTCTTGCATGGCCAAGATCTTCTTTGAACTTGGATCCTAAGCTCCGGCTTCTTGGGTCACGCTATCAGAAGACTCCCTGCTTTCAGAAAAATTGGGGAATGAAGAGCTAAAACTCTTCCAACTGCTGGATCTAACTTTCAAACCCTCCTTCTCCTTCAAAAAATCATAGAAGGCGACGAGCTGAAAGTACAGAAGCCTGAACTCCTCAGACTGCCCCTCAAGGACGCTGTCAATCGGCATAAACTCCTCATAGAGTTTCCCGAGAATGGGCAATCCAGTAATGGCGCTCAGCTCCTTCAAAGAAAAACCAATCTCACCATTCGTCACAACGAAGGTATTGGTTTGTGGGAGGAATGATTCCAGCATAGCCATGAAGGCCTCGTCGGAAAAGATCACGGTCTCCCTAAAAGCGCGGACCGCATCAAAAATCCCGGCTTCCTTCAAAACGGCGCCACCAATCAGCAGGACGCGATCAGTCCACGACTTCCACTCAGAGTCAGCATTGAAACGGCCACGAAGTCGAAAAGGCTTGATCCAATTGCTGCCGTCACCGCTAAAAATTCCAAGGCCCACCGGTCTCAAATCGACCGATGGATAATCAGAACCCTGGTAGCCGCTGGATGGCATCAAAAGGTCCATGTCAACAGGCGACCTCTCCGTATATCCAAAAGAACCGCCAACAAAAACCCCGGTCTTGATTACATTTGTCCTTCTCACCCAGCTTGGAGGATCTTCCCTCTTAGAGCATGTGGGGGCAAGGCTCAGAATCGAGACGGTGCGATCAAACGTCGACCGGGTAGCAACAGTCTTCTTCTCACCATCTGCTGTGAAAGAAAACTGAAAACATCTCCTCTGGTATGTCATGTAATCAAGGACTGCATCACCAAAGAAGAAGGTAGGCTTGGGCAAAACGCTCTGATCTTCCATCACCCATGGACGACTGCTTACCATGATCTTATAGAATTCCTCTCCCTTGAGAGTGATCAGTCGCTGCCTCATCTCATCTCTGTTGAGGGAGTCGCACTCTTCCAGATTTCTCTCAACATACTGGACCTTCTCAACAGCCTTCTGAACGGCCGAATTAGAAGATCTAGAAGATCGACGAGGTATGCTTGTAGCAGGCTCTTTACCCTTGTTCGTTCTGGAGGAACCATCTGAAAAGGATGGAAAAGAAAAAGATCAAACATCAAAATGACAGAATCTCGCTAAAAAAAATCTGGCGAAATTTTGACATGATGACGGGGCAATTCTGACGAAAAGGAACTATCCCGAAAGAAATAGAAAGCTTGAAAATAGGCTCAACATGGCTGCGAGCTCCGAAACTCTAAACTTTCGAAACCTCAAAGTCTCCGCAAAATCAGGAAGGGCTTAACATCGCTGCGAGCTTCAAATTCCCAAAATTGCGAAAACTTTCAGGTATGCTATCACATCATGCTACAAATTTAATTTACAATTGAATGCATGCATGAGTATCTAGGTTTGCCAAAAAAAAGGGGTCATTATCATGATGAGCAAAAAAAAAAAAGAAAAGAAACTTTCTCAAAAAAAAAAGGGGGAAAGAAAACAAAAAAAGAAAAAAGAAAAAAAAAAGGGGCTGGCCCACTGGCCACGTGGCCGTACGGCCAGATCCGTACGGATCTGTCCGTACGGCCCACAAAAAAAAAAAAAACAAAACAAAACATGCAAAAAAAAAAAAAAGAAAAAGAAAGAAAAAAAAAAAACGTGTGAAAAAAAAAGAGAAGCAAACACGTGGAAAAAAAAAAAAGAAAGAACTTTTTTTCCTACAATGGAGTCTTCTTGAAAAAGGGAACTTACTTGAAGCCATTGATGGAGAAGAAGAAGAAAAGTCTTGAAGATCTTGAAGAAGAAGAACTCTTGGTCTTGAAGCCCTCTTGGGATTGTTGCAAAAGAAAGCAATGAGAGCAAGAGATCCAATCTCCTCCTTGCTTTTATTAGAGGAGAGCAAACCAAAGAAGGAAAGAAGAAAGAGGTAAGTCTTACTAATTAGTAACCTTACCAAAAGAAAGAGATTAGAAAAATTATTTCCCAAAAGAAAGATATCTTGAGGGATTCTCTCCCAAAAAGAAATCAATGAGAGATTTTCTCCCAAAAGATAGGATCAATGAAGGATTCTTTCCCAAAAGAAAGATATCTTGAGATATCCTATCCCAAAATAAAGGGAACGTGAGAGATTCTCTCCAAAGAAAAGATATTCTTAGATATTCTCTATCCAAATGAGATATTTTTGGATATTCTAAGCCATTTCAAAAGCTTAAGGTCCCATGGGTTAGCCCATATGAGCCAGGTTTGACCACCTAGGCACAAAAAAAATAAAATTGGGCTTTTAGTCAAAGAGAAATCCCACTTACCAAGAGCATACAAAAATGGTTGCATGCCTCTTTTGAGTTGATTCGACCATACAAAAAAGAATTCCAAGCCCCATGAGCTTCCAAAAATCAAACCATCCAGCCTCACCTACCAAATTGAGCCAAAATCTTGAACTTGACATTCCACCAAATCCTGGTCCCCTAACTTGCCACATACAGCCTGTTAGGTCACAAGATCAAAACCAAAATTGATCCCCCAACATTCCACATACAGCTTGTTGGGTCACACGATCAAAACCAAACCCGACCCCCTAACCTGCCACATATAGCCTGTTAGGTCACAAGGTCAAAACCCAAATCCACATCCCTGATGTCATCTTCAAAACTTTGCCTCGAGATGGTACATGATCCTTTTCACTACCATAAAATTCCCCTGGAAGCTCAAAATGCTACAAATACCAAACAGAAAGACTGCTCAAAGACTCTTGGTCAAGTCACAGGCTCTCCTTCAAAAATCTCTTCGAGGCACATCGACTACAAAAGTTAAGCAACTCGTCGCTGTACCTCGAGGGGGCATTTGTTGACACCAAAAATGTCACTTTGCCTCTTCAAGATCCAAAGAGCTACATGAAGTCGCAACCTGCCATAAATAGGTAATGCTACTTCCAAAAATCAAATCTTGTCAGAATCAAACAAAAACTGCAAGATCCTTCAAGACAGCCAAAAGAGGAGTACACAAGAAGTTTCGGGCCATTTCAAAATCATTTGGCCTAACTTCGCTTCTCCGACAGCCGAAAAGGAGCTCTCGGCGGCAAAAGCATTGGAGACACCAAATCTTCAATCAGAGCCGATGGATGGTCTCAAAATACTTCCAAAAGGCTCCACGTCAAGTTCCGAGTCAAACCGACAACGTTTGACCCTACATCAACCCTCGAACAGCTAAATCAAGCCTCTCGGCGGCGAGAACCACAGAGGTCATTACTCATCAGATAGAGCACATGGACGGCTTCAAAATGCTTATAAAGGGCTACAAGTCAAATTTCAGGTCATTTCCAAAACATTTGACCATAGTTTGACGCTCGGAAGCCAAATCAGGCCTCTCGGCGGCAAAGCTCTCCGGGACCATGGTTTCCAAGACAGAGCCTATGGATCATCTTAAAATGACTCCAATAAGTTTCCTGTCAAATTTCAAGTCAATCGGATATCGGTTGACCTCACATCAAACCGCGACATCTTCATCGTGACAAAAGCAAGTCTATTGGTGATAGGACCCCAAACGGCTTCAAAACTCAAACAAAAGCCAATGGTTGGTCTTATTTATTGCTCAGGAGGCTTCACACCAAATTTCAGGTCATTCCGACATCGTTTGACCCAGTTTCAGCTTCTGACGGAAAATCGGCAGCTCTACGCGACAAAGTCTTCGGCTTTCTCAGGAAATTGGAAACTTTGCAAAATAAAATGCAAGGATTCTCATCAGGTTTCCTACAAAGAAGTCAGGCCAATAAATGGTCAAAATGTCAAGGAAAAGTACAGGAGAAAAAGAATCGAAAAACAGCAAAAACGGATACAAAACGGGACAAAAAGGGGGGAAAACCCCCCCAGGGTCGCAGACCCCTGCGACCCTGGCCCAGGGTCGCCGGGAAGGCCCCGGAAACCCCAGTTTTCGCCATTTTTTCGCGATTCGAAGCGCCCAGCCTCTGGTACTTTCCAAAATTCATGCTTTTGAGACACCAAATCCTCTGACATCCGTCCAAAATACGGGTTAATCATCAAGAGTATCGAAAACAATATTGATCGCCACCCGGTCAACCAAAAAAAAGTGTGCTTTCTACCCGACCGATCGAGAAATCGACAGGACAGATGGCACCGACCCGCTGTTGGCAACAAACACCTGAAATTACATGGTCATCTGATGTCGATCTACATGAAGATCCATCGATGATCATCACCAGAAGAATCCCAAAAGACGCGGCACGGCCCGCGACTCTTCAACTGCTCGGCGACCACTTAATGCGATTAATTGACTAGCTTTATTACAGTCATTAATCCATTTCTTTGGACGGCCCAATCAGAAGCAAGCATTCGGGAGTTACAAGTCAAGAGATTCATGGCATTTAACCCATGAAACTCCTCTCATTATGGCGATTAAAGGCGATTAAATGCCCTCAATCTTCTCCGGCCAATCAGAAGCCAAGAAAAAGGAGTTACAAAATAAAAAATTTAATTTTGTAACTCCTCCCTTTATGTAGCTTTATGACAATCAAAGCTCATAAACCCTCCTAAATGGCTACCTAAAAGCCTATAAATAGGAGAGCTCTCCAAGAAGAAATGATCATCAGAAAAAAGCACAAACACACAGACAGACAAAGCACAGAAATCCAGAGAAAGAAAAAAGAGAGAAAACTCTGCGGAAGTTCTACACCAACCACCGCAACAAGGTGACAAAAGTCCCTTGGGGGTACCCCCCCCAAGGACCTTGCCTTCTCCTCCTGCCTCCAATGGCTTAGATATGGCTTTTCAGCCCGTCTACTCGGCTTTTTATTGGACATAGGACCTTCTTTTGGTCTTTGTCCTCTAAAAACCTGAGGTTATAGCCAAGCCAAGCGAATCAATAGCATCCTCTGTTCTCATCTGCATGGATGATGGCGAAGCCCACATATGGCTTGCGACCGTCAATCTAAACGAGTCCCCCACAATCTCCTGAGAAGTTAGATCCTCCTTTTCTTGCTTTTCATTGTAGTTTGTATTTTTTTTAAAGAGACAAAAATCACAACTCTTGTCTTTCATTATTGATAAGGATTGTAAATCGGCTATAAACACCAAAATCGGCTATAAACGCCAAAAATCGGCTATAAACGCCAAAATCGGCTATAAATGCCAAAAAAATCGCCTTTCACGGCAAACCAAGAAAATGTCTCTTTTCTTAAATATATGTGCAATGGAAAACTTGAAAGAAGTTGATTTCCTTTTTACTTGCGAAGGTTGATCTCCGGATCACCACTTGCAATTCCAAGTAAAATAGAAAATCTGGCACACCCACACAAAAAAAGAAATGTTGATGCACGCCCCTGCCCCCCTGGTTACGAAAGGGTCGGAACCAAACGGACTCCCACCTCCGCCGACCCTCGGTAGGAACCGAGCAGGAGCGCGGTCCATCAATTGATACCTTACGACCACCGCCTGGGACCACCGTTGAGAAGAGAGAAGACGCCAACGAATATGAAATGGAAAATGGGATAAGGGGAAAAGGAGACAGAGACAGTGTGAGTGAAAGCGGTTTGGTGGGGTTATGTATGGTGCAGAGATAGTCAATATCGACTATAATGCTAGAAGACAAAAAAAAAAGGGGGGGAAACATGGATTTAGGGCCCAATCTGTCTGATATTTTTTGTTGGGGCCAAATGCAACAATAGGCTGTATAGGAGGGTTTTCGCCGTTAAATTCCCTAATGTTTTTTAGATTTGCTATTTTTAACTTATCATTTCAAAAAAAAAAAACTCTTTTGCAGGATTTTATACTTATATCTAAAAAAAATCATAGATTTAAAAACAGTCCAATATTTAAAAATACAATTATTCAAAACTTTGAGGACAATTAAAATATAATAATAATAGGACTATCATAATGAATACAAATTGCTTAAAATCATCCTTTACTCCTTGTTTTAAGAGAGAGTGTTGTATCTCACTCTAATCAAAGTAGGACCTATATCAAATTGATGAATTATAAACCAATCTACTCATAATTAATTTATAAAAATATATAGTTAATTGGTTGCTTGTGATCATTTAATGGGCCATTAACCAATGCTTTCAAAAGATAAACAATCAACTATTCATACTACTTAGAATATATGTCCTCTACTTAAGGGGACATCCCCCAAATTTTATTCTAATAGAAGTTGGTCCCACCATAAGATTGAGCGTATCATATTTTTAAATGTAAATACAGTGGCACCAACTCCTATTTCAATCCAAATGATACCCAATAAGTCAAAATCCGGCTATTTTTTTACGGTTTTTTTTTGTTTGGGCGATTACAAGTTTTAACTCAACTGCAGAGTATTCGACTCTAGAAATTTCATACTCTTTTAGTTGGATGAATTTCTGAATGCACTGTTTAGGGGTTTGTTAGATAGGTTTAGACTGTTTGGTTGGGGAAAATCAGCCTTCTTACCAAGTGGAATTCAAACATAGGGGCTGGATTTTGGCATGTTTACAGCCATCATCTAAATTGAGTTTTGACCTTTATTTTTTTAGGGACATAAATTGGGTTGGGTATTAACCCATTTGCAACATATCAATCTGGTCATTTGTCTAGTACAAATCAAGCTGATTCCAGCAGCATTTGGGTCATATTTTAACCCATTTTCACCCTTTGTTTAGGCTAATTTTGAGCCCATTTATACCCATTATTCAGACTGTTTGGGTGTGAAAGTTTAGGTTCTTGGGCTTCTTGTTCTTGGGCTAGTTGGATATAGAGTTTAACAGCATAATGGGCTCTTGTATTACACATTTAGCTAGTCATCCAACTTAGGTGAGGCTACAACATCCTTGTGTATTTATACTACGAAAATAATATTTTCTGTATTTACAACAAACCCATAGTACCAAGTGTTTGGAGAAAGAGAGTTAAAGAAAAGGTGGGGATCAGTGGGGTGACTCCCAACTCAGTCGGATCTTTTTTCTAATGCCCAACTGACTTCCTGAATTGGCATTGGGCGAGCTATGGTCTTTTGACGCACATCAAATGAACAAGTGACATGGACTTTTCTGAAGGAAAAAGCTCTAATGACATTTTCTTAATAACATGAAAGCTCTCCAGAACTGTGTTTTCAAAGGGTCAATGTGTTCTTTCATGCACCTTACATGTAGTTTTATACAAAGTATTTGTCTGGTTGTAAATGTTTGACTACCACTGCATCAACTTCTCCTATGGACCAAGTCTAGTATAATTGTTGAGTGCTCTTCAGCCTTGGTTCTTCCATTTTCTAAATGTCATATACATAAACTTTGTATTATTTATCTGAACAATGAAATTATTTTAACTATTGAGGATACATGATACAAACAAGTTTAAGATCCATCCATTCATGTGCACCATGTTCTCAAATTAGTGGTTTTCCGTCACAGGTTTGGGAGCTGAAAGCAGGAGATTTAAGTATCAGTCTTGTTCATTGTGCTGTAAGCGGTGTTGTTGATCCAAATAAGGTTGAAGGGATCTTGTTTATTATCTTATATTTTGTTCTTTAGATTGTGGTGTTTTTATCCAAGGCAGCCAACTTATTGTTGCTGCAAGTAGTGGCCTAGCTTGTGTGGCCCACTTATGCATGTTGATCATGCGTGGAGAAGGGTGGAAAGATCTGCAAATGTCCCAGGGGTGTGCAAATTAATTGGCCATCCTATCATCCTAACCTGTAATTTAATAATGTTAAGCCTCAAAGTTGTACTAATTATTAGCCCTCAGATGAGGTCTTGCTTGATCAATCCAGTGACAAGTAAAATTCAGTTGAGAGGCCAACTGAGGTGAGTACTAACTTATGAGCAGTGATTTTCAAGGGTCAGATTGATCATCAGTGGGCTTAGGCTGCTATTATGCAAATTTCATAATTGTGGCATGGTTTCCCTTGATAATCTTTGTTTATTGATGTAGGCAATCATTCATTTATGTGATGTGAAGGTCATGCAGCATGTTATGATGTAAACTCTATAATGGGAAGCGGGGCCCACTATTGAGGGGTTTGGCTGATAAGGCAAGGATACAGATTGTGACTATTGATCAAGAATCATCAAAATGGATGGTTGGACTATATTCGGTCTTAATGTCTATTTAATGTACTCAATCAATATTAAGAATCATCTGGTCTGCTGTTAGTTTTATGGACTCAATCCAGTAGATGATATAATAAATTGATTAATTTCTTTATTTATCAGTATATTCATGCTTTCCTTTCATGAGATGAATGGTGATTTATTATATACTTGCACATAACCAATACGAATGACATGATGGTTAATGAGATGAACCGGGGTCCACAAGTATATTAGATGTAATACATGTGTATGGATGAGATCCACATATGGGAGACATGTATGACAAATCTTATACTTAAAATATATTCACAACCAGTGATGAGACTGGACATCTCATACTGACAAGGTTGCAGCACTTTGATCACTATGAGATAGTGTGATTTGTCTCGATCATCAGAATGGAAGATTCTGGATCATAGTGCTGGTACATTGGATGTATTGAAGGACCATGAGAAGCACCTTATAAACACTGTCTTTACTTTAAGGTCTGCTCTCATAATTCCCTAGCAATAGGCTCTCAATTCTGAGACATTAATGAACTCAAGTTTCTATCTATTCATTTGCTTTGAGTCACCAATGAGTGAGGCCAACTGTAGGTCAACACCTCAGTGATTTGGGTACGTGGTAGCAGAGCTGTGGGAACATTCAATGGTCAAGATGGAATCTATCTGTAATATCCCCTTGTGCCAATTAATGGATATATCATTGGTAAGTGCGCACCCATTCCGATTAAGAGTTAATTGGAAAGGTACCTATGATCATTATAATTAATTGGGGCTTAAGGATAATAAAATATGGATCTAGTTTGAAAGACAGGTCCAATTGATTCATAGATATTGATAAAAGGGTCTACTTGTGGTAATGTGGAAGTTTAGGGTCTTCTATGTAATATTCCTAAGACTGGAGTTCAATTGCATTTATAAAGTGGAGTTATTTGCAATTAACTGTGGGCCCGGATTACACATGAGATGTGGGGTCGCGAGTCCCAGTTGGAGCCAGCTTTCTAAGGAATCCCTAATGGTCCCCACGCTAGCCCAATTATTAGAAAGTATCTAATTCTAGTAGAACTCTAAAAGGAAAGTTACTATTTCTATTTGAAGTAAGACTTCTAATAGTGGTAATAGTAGACTTACTAATTTTAGTAGAAGTGAGACTTCTATTAGAAAGGAATTGGAAAGTTACTAATCATATTTGAAGTGAGACTTCTAATTATGATATAGTAAGTTACTAATTATTGTGGAAGTAAGACTTCTATCTTAACTAGTAATAGAAGAGAGTTACTAATTGTTAGGGAAGTACGACTTTTATTTCAATTAGAAAGAGGAGGCGGCTTGCAAAAGCTATAAATAGAGGAGGGCAAGGCTTGGACGTCCGATGCACTATTCTTGCATTGGGATTCACGCCCAAGGCCCCTAGAGCAAGTGTTGCTCGAGTTTTTCCTCTCTCTCCCTCTTCTAGTTCTCTTTCTAGTTCCTCCCTAGAGTTCCTAGTAGTTTTTTCTTGGAGATCCCACCATCTTCTTGAGAAAAAGGAGAATCTGATACGGGTCATAGCGTGGAAGATCAAGAGGTTTTGGAGATCCCTATTTGATTAGTGAAAGCATTTCATCATCAAAGAAAGACGCACCTTCTCCATTAGAGCACAACCGAGCTCCAAAGGTATAATCTACTTCCTTGCATATTGTAGATTTATTTGTAGCTTATATGTTGCTGGTTCTATCTTCTAGATAGATTGTATTTACTGATCATGATAGCTGAGACTGAGGACATAGATCTTGGATTGGGTTTTATAGCCTTATGGATAGTTGATCCTGCATCAAGTGGGTCAAAAGTTTTTGAAACCTATCCTAGAGGCCCACCCTATTTCCAACATCTGCATGATATCATTTGTTGACCCCTTCAATCCATGATCGATGTGCATTAATATCTACTGCAAAGAATTTAGCATCACAATCTGGTGCTAAAGCATTACTGTTAGTTTTTCTTTCTAGTTATTGTCATTTATGAAGAAAACATGTACGTGATAGTTGTGTCTAATCTTTGAAAAGGGAATTTCTCTCCGATTTCCACACCTACTTCGGGTCAGAGAAGACAAGGCTCCAGATCAAGCCACAACATCTGAGCTGATTTAGCAAAATCTGCCATTTGCTGGTCATTCATTCAGCCTGCACAATTTTTATCATTGTTTTGTAGTAACAGACTCTAATGTTCTATTAAATCATTTTCAAGTTGCTGAGATGTATAGCGCTAAAAAATTCAACCATCCAAATAATCCAGAGGATGAGGATGATGACTAAAGCATTCACAATTATATCAACCATTGAAGCAAGATGGTTTCTATGCAACTCAAACTTGATGATTGCCTGCCTATCGTAAATGGAAGCAACTGATTACAGTTCCAGGTTTTTGCCAACTTATTCACATGGTCAAGCCAATGTGCATTAAGGTTTACTAGAAAAAATATGGAGTCACGAATTTGTGGCAATACTATCCACCCATTTCTTGCAATCACAATGGAAATCATATCTCAGATTTGGAGGTCTTTTTCTAGTAAAACTATGACCACTGGATGGAAATTGTGTAACAAACTGTAAGCAATTCATGTTGTGTTGTGGCTTAAAACAGTAGGCCATTTCTAGCAATAATTGGGGATGCAATGGAATTTTTTTTTCTTGATTGTGTCTCATTCTGGCTGTTGTAATCAGCTCGATAAATTAATTTTTTTTCTGATTGGGTTCCCTTTTTCGGTGTTGTAATCAGCAATTTTGAGTCCAGGTAGTGTAATAGTTCTCTGAATCCCAGGTGTTACAGTGGGTGCTGATTTGGAGTGAGTTTTGCATGCTTTCTCGAATTCCATGGATAGGTTCCTTTTGGGAAACTAAGATGTTCAATCACTAAAATGTGGCTTGATGGAATCCAATTCCTCCGAATAAACCATCCTTAGATGGACTCCCATCAAATTGGCATGGCAATCATGGGGTCATGGTTGGATTGGAAGGTCTCATTCACACTACTAGGCAAAAATGGACTCTTCACCCAGATCAGTGATTTCTAAATTTTTTTATTTCCAATTTCAAGTCAGCCTGTGCCCATTGTTTAAAGATTGACATATCAATCTGAGTAACATCCATGAGTCTTTCCCATTGTTTAAATGTCACATTTTAAAATTGAGGCCATCAACTTGCTAGATAACAAATTTGAGACTGAAATATCTAAAGGATGGTATTGATTTCGTTGTTGGAATATTTGCAATTTGGTATTCTTAGTAACCACTGTGAGTCTTTTTCATTGTTTATGTATCTCAATATATAGTGAGGGCTAATCTCGTTGCTGGACAGCAACAAAAGGGACATAAAACTATAAAGATCGTAACGATATCGTTATCAAAGACTTTATAGGAAAAGCCGAGCCATTTTCCAGAGAGCCCAAAAGGTTCGAACTCTCAAGAACCTTCCTGGAAGTGCACGCGCTGAGCCATTTTTCAAAGTATCCAAAGGTTCGAACTCTCAAGAGGAGAGTTCGAACCTTCCTGGAAGTGCACGCGCTGAGCCATTTTCCAGAGAATCCAAAGGTTCGAACTCTCAAGAGGAGAGTTCGAACCTTCCTGTGGATGCACGCACTGAGCCATTTTCGAGGGAACTCCTATAAGTGCACCCGCTGAGCCATTTTTCAGGGAGCCCAAAGGTTCGAACTCTTAAGAGGAGAGTTCGAACCCTACTGTTAAGTGCACGCACTAAGCCATTTTCATTGTTTATGTATCTCAATTTATAGTCAGGGTCAGTCTTGTTCCTGGACAACAAATTGAGAGAAAAAGCTCTAGCCCGTTTGGCATTTTACTATTAAAGTCAAGTGGAGTGAAGTGAAATGAAAAGTATGAATAAAATATGTAGTGGGTTATGATGGTATTTTATTTGTAGTTGTTTGGGATGAAATATTGTTGACTTTTGGTATGGGAAATGGAGTTTTTTTGTCTTTTAGGTAATAAATGTGGTTACTTTTTGACTTTTTGTTGGAAAAGTTGGAGGGAGTTTTGAGAAAAAAGTGCTTTTGATGTGATGTTTAGGATGACTTAACTTTACTTGACTTTACTAGTCAAGTTACCAAACAGGCCCTCGTAACGATATCGTTATCAAAAAAATTTAAAATCACTAGTATGGGTGAAATCTGTGAGCCTTTTTTCATTGTTTATGTATCTCAATTTATAGTAAGGGTCAATCTCGTTGCTGGACAACAAATTGAGAGAAAAAACTCTAAAGGATCGTAACAATATCGTTATAAATTTTTTTGGAAATCACTAACTAGGTGAAATCCGTGAACCTTGGCTGGGAGTACTCAAACGAAGCCATTTTTTAGAGGTGCCCATAGTTTGAAATCTCATCATGAGAGTTCGAACCTTGGTTGGCAGTATCCGCTATCCTAGCCATTTTCCAGAGGGGCCCTTAGTTCGAACTCTGAAAATGAGAGTTCGAGCCTTCATGGCCTTACTTTTCAGAGCCAATTTCCAGCGAGCTCTGGAGTTCGAACTCTTATTGTTGATTGTGTTGGTTGGATGTCATATTGTTGATCTGATTTGGGACCTTAAACAACACATTAGGGTTTTCAAACCTTCAAGCACTAATCATAAACATTAAGGCCTTGAAAGAGAATCTACTGTAAAGGGAGTTCATGTACATTAAAGCGAGCTCATGTACATTAAAGCCCAAACGTTAAGCCTTTTCTTCCATTTTTGTTGTCCATCAATGAGAGTGGCACTGACTATATATTGAGATACATAAACAATGAAATGGCTCACGAAAAAGAGAGAAATTCAAATACTCCAGTAGGGGTGAGTATGAACCTTTGGGCTCGCTAGAAGTTGGCTCACCAAGTGCATAAACTGAAGGTTCGAACTATCATCTTCAGGGTTCTAACCTTTGGGCTGTTTGGAATTTGGCCCAGCAAGTTCACTCCTCGAAGGTTCGAACTCTCCTCTTGAGGGTTCGAACCTTTGGGTATTTTGAAAACTGGCTCAGGAAGTGTAGGTATGCAAGGTTCGAACCCTCCTCTTGAGGGTTCGAACCTTTGGGCTGTCTAGGATTTTGCCCAGAAGTCCACTCCTCTAAGGTTCAAACCCTCCTCTTGAGGGTTCGAACCTTTGGGCTGTCTGGAATTTGGCCCAGAAAGTCCACTCCTCGAACGTTCGAACCCTCCTATAGAGGGTTCGAGCCTTTGGGCTGTATAATCGCAAAGCTCAGAAAGTCCAGAACTCGGATGAGGGTTCGAACCTTTGGTCTGTCTGGAAACTGTCCCAGCAACGTTATCATTACCGTCCTGAATAGTTTTCATTCTCAAATTTGTTATCCAGCAAGTTGATGGCATTGTATTTAAAATGTGGTCTTCAGTTGGTGCAACAACTTTAATGTAAGCATAGTAATGTAGAGCAAGAAAAATTCAACAGTTGTGGCATTCCAACCCAAAAACTAGATTGCTACATAGACCACTCAAAAAAGAACGATGCAAGTGCAACAGCAATACAATGATGATGCAATCAAGGGTTAAATGCAATAACAAATTTAGAGCACAACTGGCATGTCCATGTCTTCTCCAAGGCAAGAACTATGCTCGATGCTTAGTCGGCTTTTCTTCTCTGCAACGTGTCCGAGTTCCTCTATGCAGTCTTCTTCATCAAGGCTAATGCTGGCATTCCAACACAAAAAAATTATTGCTACATAGACCACTTAGTCCAGAACGATGCGAGTGCAACAGCGATACAATGACGATACAATGAAGGGTTAAATGCAATAACAAATTTAGATTTTTCTGTCATGTCATGACTGTTTTTGCTACAACAAATATATTGAGTATAGTTCAAAGAGCCTACTTTTCCTAGTTCCATACGGTCAAAAGGTTGCAAGCCCAGTTCCATACGGGCAAGAAGCTGCAAGTCCAGTGATGGCTCTAGTTTCTGGTTCGAGCTTGGCTCTAGTTTCTGGTTCGAGCTTGTTCTAGACCTCAAAGTTCTTCTCCTAGGCCTTCACTTGCTCGATGCTAAGTCGTCTTTTCTCCTCTGCAATGTGTTTGGGTTCCTCTATGTAGTCTTCTTCATCAAGGCCGTCTAAGACATGTGATATCCCCTTTTGTAGACGTTGCTGGTACCCCTAGAAGAGCTCTTTTCTTCTGAAACATGTAATATAGGATGGAATAGAGCTTTGGGTCAGTTGACTGACTTTCATCTACTAAAACGAAAGTACCCAGATGGGTAATAGAGATATGATGCAATGACACAACACCAAAATTCAGGAAAACTAATAGAATTAATCGAGATCACCCAATTCTCCATTCAATGAAGCTGAAATAAGGAAGATGGTGATGATAGGGACCACTAGACCGTGACCATTGATCTAATAGGTCTCATTATGAATACATCATGTCTTGAATCTTCCAGTTATGAAGATCAAAATCATCAATGCCCAATACTAGACAATTAGGAAAAGTTAATTGTCAGGGCAAAAAAGCCAAAGGCCAAATGATATGCTTCCAAAATTAAAGTATTTATGGGCCATCGTCCATTGTGAGCTTGCATCAGATGATGGTTAGAATTACCTAACCATGGGTCCCACTTGGTCACTTAAACAGTCTGGTCAAATCAAGGCAAATTGGGTTCTTTTCATTCAGCAGAGTTGGTGAGAGTTGAGCACGACCTAATGCAAAAAAACTCTCCAAGACCTCATTCTGCATTCCAAACGGTAGAATAGAACTGATGGACCGCGCTCCTGCTCGGTTCCTACCAAGGTCGGCGGACGTGGGAGTCCGTTTGGTTCCGACCCTTTCGTAACCAGGGGGCAGGGGCGTGCATCAACATTTCTTTTTTTTTTTGTGAGGGTGTGCCAGATTTTCTATTTTACTTGGAATTGCAAGTGGTGATCCGGAGATCAGCCTTCGCAAGTAAAAAGGAAATCAACTTCTTTCAAGTTTTCCATAGCACATATATTTAAGAAAAGAGACATTTTTCTTGGTTTGCCGTGAAAGGCGATTTTTTTGGCATTTATAGCCGATTTTGGCGTTTATAGCCGATTTTTGGCGTTTATAGCCGATTTTGGCGTTTATAGCCGTTTTACAATCCTTATCAATAATGAAAGACAAGAGTTGTGATTTTTGTCTCTTTTAAAAAAATATAAACTACAATGAAAAGCAAGAAAAGGAGGATCTAACTTCTCAGGAGATTGTGGGGGACTCGTTTAGATTGACGGTCGCAAGCCATATGTGGGCTTCGCCATCATCCATGCAGATGAGAACAGAGGATGCTATTGATTCGCTTGGCTTGGCTATAACCTCAGGTTTTTAGAGGACAAAGACCAAAAGAAGGTCCTATGTCCAATAAAAAGCCGAGTAGACGGGCTGAAAAGCCATATCTAAGCCATTGGAGGCAGGAGGAGAAGGCAAGGACCTTGGGGGGGGGTACCCCCCAAGGGACTTTTGTCACCTTGTTGCGGTGGCCGGTGTAGAACTTCCGCAGAGTTTTCTCTCTTTTCCTTCTCTGAATTTCTGTGCTTCTGTCTGTCTGTGTGTTTGTGCTTTTTTCTGATGATCCTTTCTTCTTGGAGAGCTCTCCTATTTATAGGCTTTTAGGTAGCCATTTAGGAGGGTTTATGGGCTTTTATTGTCATTAAGCCGCATAATGGGAGGAGTTACAAAATTGAATTGTTTATTTTGTAACTCCTTTTTCTTGGCTTCTGATTGGCCAGAGGAGATTGAGGGCATTTAATCGCCTTTAATCGCCATGATGGGAGGAGTTTCATGGGTTAAATGCCATGAATCTCTTGACTTGTAACTCCTGAATGCTTGCTTCTGATTGGTCCATCCAAAGAAATGGATTAATGACTGTAATAAAGCTAGTCAATTAATCGCATTAAGTGGTCGCCGAGCAGTTGAAGAGTCGCGGGCCGTGCCGTGTCTTTTGGGGTTCTTCTGGCGATGATCATCGATGAATCTTCATGTAGATCGACATCAGATGACCATGTAATTTCAGGTGTTTGTTGCCAACAGCGGGTCGGTGCCATCTGTCCTGTCGATTTCTCGATCGGTCGGGTAGAAAGCACACTTTTTTTGGTTGACCGGGTGGCGATCAATATTGTTTTCGATACTCTTGATGATTGACCCGTGTTTTGGACGGATGTCAGAGGATTTGGTGTCTCAAAAGCATGAATTTTGGAAAGTACCAGAGGCTGGGCTCTTCGAATAGCGAAAAAAACGGCGAAAAACGGGGTTTCCGGGGCCTTCCCGGCGACCCTGGGGGTTTTTCCCCCCTTTGTGTCCCGTTTTGTGTCCATTTTTGCTGTTTTTCGATTCTTTTTTCTTCTGTATTTTTCCTTGACATTTTGACCATTTATTGGCCTGATTTCTTTGTAGGAAACCTGATGAGAATCCTTGCATTTTATTTTGCAAAGTTTCCAATTTCCTGAGAAAGCCGAAGACTTTGTCGCGCAGAGCTGCCGATTTTCCGTCAGAAGCTGAAACTGGGCCAAACGATGTCGGAATGACCTGAAATTTGGTGTGAAGCCTCCTGAGCAATAAATAAGACAACCATAGGCTTTTGTTTGAGTTTTGAAGCCGTTTGGGGTCCTATTACTAGTATACTTGCTTTTGTCGCGATGAAGATGTCGCGGTTTGATGTGCGGTCAATCGATGTCCAATTGACTTGAAATTTGACAGGGAACCTATTGGAGTCATTTTAAGATGATCCATAGGCTCTGTCTTGGAAATCATGGTCCCGGAGAGCTTTGCCGCCGAGAGGCCTGATTTGACTTCCGAGCGTCAAACTATGGTCAAATGTTGTGGAAATGACCTGAGATTTGACGTGTAGCCCTTTATAAGCATTTTGAAGCCGTCCATGTGCTCTATCTGATGAGTAATGGCCTCGGTGGTTCTCACCGCCGAGAGGCTTGATTTAGCTGTTCTAGGGTTGATGTAGGGTCAAACGTTGTCGGTTTGACTCGGAACTTGACGTGGAACCTTTTGGAAGTATTTTGAGACCATCCATCGGCTCTGATCGAAGATTTGGTGTCTCCGATGCTTTTGCCGCCGAGAGCTCCTTTTCGGCTGTCGGAGAAGCGAAGTTAGGCCAAATGATTTTGAAATGGCCCGAAACTTCTTGTGTACTCCTCTTTTGGCTGTCTTGAAGGATCTTGCAGTTTTTGTTTGATTCTGACAAGATTTGATTTTTTGGAAGTAGCATTGCCTATTTATGGCAGGTTGCGACTTCATGTAGCGCTTTGGATCTTGAAGAGGCAAAGTGACATTTTTGGTGTCAACAAATGCCCCCTCGAGGTACAGCGACGAGTTGCTTAACTTTTGTAGTCAATGTGCCTCGAAGAGATTTTTTGAAGGAGAGCCTGTGACTTGACCAAGAGTCTTTGAGCAGTCTTTCTTTTTGGTATTTGTAGCCTTTTGAGCTTCCAGGGGAATTTTATGGTAGTGAAAGGGATCACGTACCATCTCGAGGCAAAGTTTTGAAGATGACATCAGGGATGTGGATTTGGGTTTTGACCTTGTGACCTAACAGGCTATATGTGGCAGGTTAGGGGGTCGGGTTTGGTTTTGATCGTGTGACCCAACAAGCTGTATGTGGGATGTTGGGGGATCAATTTTGGTTTTGATCTTGTGACCTAACAGGCTGTATGTGGCAAGTTAAGGGATCAGGTTTTGGTTTTTGGTTTTGGTCTTGTGACCTAACAAGCTGTATGTGGCAAGTTAGGGGACCAGGATTTGGTTTGATTTTTGTGGAATGTCAATTTCAAGATTTTGGCTCAATTTGGTAGATGAGGCTGGATGGTTTGATTTTTGGAAGCTCATGGGGCTTGGAATTTTCTTTGTATGGTCCAATCAACTCAAAAGAGGCATGAAACCATTTTTGTATGCTCTTGGTAAGAGGGATTTCTCTTTGACTAAAGGCCCAATTTTTTATTTTTTATTTTTTTAAGTGCCTAGGTGGTCAAACCTGGCTCATATGGGCTAACCCATGGGACCTTAAGCTTTTGAAACGGCTTAGATCTCATATGGTGTCATTTTTGTAAAGAATATCCAAAAATATCTCATTTGGATAGAGAATATCTAAGAATATCTTTTCTTGGAGAGAATCTCTCATATTCCCTTTATTTTGGGATAGGATATCTCAAGATATCTTTCTTTTGGGAAAGAATCCTTCATCGATCCTATCTATTGGGAGAAAATCTCTCATTGATTTCTTTTTGGGAGAGAATCCCTCAAGATATCTTTCTTTTGGGAAAGAATCTTTCTAATCTCTTTCTTTTGGTAAGGTTACTAATTAGTAACACTTATCTCTTTCTTCTTTCCTTCTTTGGTTTGCTCTCTTCTATAAAAGCAAGGAGGAGGTTGGATCTCTTGCTCTTATTACTTTCTTTTGCAATAATCTCAAGAGGGCTTCAAGACCAAGAGTTCTTCTTCTTCAAGATCTTCAAGACTTTTCTTCTTCTTCTCCATCAATGGCTTCAAGTAAGTTCCCTTTTTCAAGAAAACTCCATTGTAGGAAAAAAAGTTCTTTTTTTTTTGTTTCTTTCTTTTTTTTTCTTTTTTTTTCACGTGTTTTCCCTTTTTTTTCACACGTTTTTTTCTTTTATTTTCTTCTTTCTTTTTTTTTCCATGTTTTTTTTTTGTTTGTGGGCCGTACGGACAGATCCATACGGATCTGGCCGTACGGCCACGTGGCCTGTTGGCCATCCCCCTTTTTTTCTTCTTCTTTTTTTTTTGTTTTCTTTCCCTCCCTTTTTTTTTCAAGAAAGTTTCTTTTCTCTTTTTTTTTTTTTGTTTTCTTTCCCTTTTTTTTTTTGAGAAAGTTTCTTTTCCTTTTTTTTTTTTTTTCTTTTGCTCATCATGATAATGCCCCTTTTTTTTTTGGCAAACCCAGATGTTCATGCATGCATTCAATTGTAAATTAAATTTATAGCATAATGTGATAGCATACCTGAAAGTTTTCGCAATTTTGGGAATTTGGAGCTTGCAGCGATGTTGAGCCCTTCCTAATTTTGCGGAGACTTTGAGGTTTCGAAAGTTTGGAGTTTCGGAGCTCGCAGCGATGTTGAGCCCATCTTCAAGCTTTCTATTTATTTCGGGATAGTTCCTTTCCTTCGGAATTGCCCCGTCATCATGTCAAAAGTTCGCCAGATTTTTTTTTAGCGAGATTCTGTCATCTTGATGTTTGATCTTTTTCTTTTCCATCCTTTTCAGGTGATTCCTCCAGAACGAACAAGGGTAAAGAGCCTGCTACAAGCGTACCTCGTCGATCTTCTAGATCTTCTAATCCGGCCGTTCAGCAGGCCTTTGAGAAGGTCCAGTATGTTGAGAGAAATCTAGAAGAGTGCGACTCCCTCAACAGAGATGAGATGAGGCAGCGACTGATCACTCTCAAGGGAGAGGAATTCTATAAGATCATGGTAAGCAGTCGTCCATGGGTGATGGAAGATCAGAGCGTTTTGCCCAAGCCTACCTTCTTCTTTGGTGATGCAGTCCCTGATGACATGACATACCAGAGGAGGTGTTTTCAGTTTTCTTTCACAGCAGATGGTGAGAAGAAGACTGTTGCTACCCGGTCGACGTTTGATCGCACCGTCTCGATTCTGAGCCTTGCCCCACGTGCCCTAAGAGGGAAGATCCTCCAAGCTGGGTGAGAAGGACAAATGTAATCAAGACCGGGGTTTTTGTTGGCAGTTCTCCTGGATATACGGAGAGGTCGCCTGTTGACATGGACCTTTTGATGCCATCCATCGGCTACCAGGGCTCTGATTATCCGTCGGTCGATTTGAGACCGGTGGGCCTTGGTATTTTCAGCGGTGAAGGCAGCAATTGGATCAAGCCTTTTCGACTTCGTGGCCGTTTCAATGCTGACTCTGAGTGGAAGTCGTGGACTGATCGCGTCTTGCTGATTGGTGGCGCCGTTTTGAAGGAAGCCGGGATTTTTGATGCGGTCCGCGCTTTTAGGGAGACCGTGATCTTTTCCGACGAGGCCTTCATGGCTATGCTGGAATCATTCCTCCCACAAATCAATACCTTCGTTGTGACGAATGGCGAGATTAGTTTTTCTTTGAAGGAGCTGAGCGCCATTACTGGATTGCCCATCCTCGGCAAACTCTATGAGGAGTTTATGCCGATTGACAGCGTCCTCGAGGGGCAGTCTGAGGAGTTCAGGCTTCTGTACTTTCAGCTCGTCGCCTTCTATGATTTTTTGAAGGAGAAGGAGGGTTTGAAAGTTAGATCCAGCAGTTGGAAGAGTTTTAGCTCTTCATTCCCCAACTTTTTTGATAGCAGGGAGTCTTCTGATAGCGTGACCCAGGAAGCCGGAGCTCAGGATCCAAGTTCAAAGAAGATCTTGGCCATGCAAGAAGAGTTGAGAGATTTCTGTGCAAGTACAAACGCCATATGTCCTGACATTGCACTGCGGAGAGATCTCGCTGTTTACCTCACTTATTGGCTTAGTGAGGCTATTTTTGCTGGAGGAGATGGAACGCACATCAGGCCGCATTGTATTTTTCCGGCTTGTCAGATGGCGTTTGGAGAGCAGCTTGCTTTGGTGCCAGCTCTTTACTCCTACCTGTGTACCGAACTGCAGGCTGCTGCTTTTTTGGTTCGGCTTGGGCTTCCTATGAATAGGGTATTTTCAGCCCATATCTTTTATTCGTGGTATGTATACCACTGTCCTGGCTTCCACCGGCTGGGTGCCGCACAGGATGATAATCCTCTGATGATTCGACTGGCTAAGGGCAAAGTCGTGTCCGAATCACTTTTGTTTGCCCGCATGAGGATCCGACGGTTCAGGGACGTCGAGATGGGGCAGTCTTCAGTGAAGCTTTCTCCGGAGTTGCGGAAGAAGGCTTTTGATTTTGGTGCCTCCCGAAACTCTACCAGGGCGGGGTCGGGAAGGCATTATTCCTTGACCAATGCAGAGAGAGAGTGGCTTTTCAGCATACGTGTCGGGACGATGGTGTACCGTAGACATCTTTTCGTCGACATCCAGCTGTATGTACCCTCTCGCTTTACCTTGCAGCTGGGCTTTTCTCAAGGCGTTGTTGGAGCGCCTTCAAGCATGGTGAAGCGCTTTGGAGGCTTACAGGACGGGAGAAATGCATGGGCTTTCTATAGTGCTGAAGACACTACAGCCATGATTTCTTATCCTGTGTTGCTGACTTCCCGGACTGCCGGCTTTGCGAAGTGGTTCGCGGAGAGCTTTTCGGCATATCGGGCGCTTTTCAAGAAGGAGCTTGATGTGAAACTGGCATCTGGAAAAGGCGTTGGAAAGTCAGATGGCGTCCGGCGAGAGGAAGTTTGGGCCTTCCTTTCTGGAGAGAAGCACAAGATAGGCTTTCTCGGTGACCAGGGCGTCATCGGTTCTGAAGCTGTTCGAGAAATACCTGATGAGGCTTTAGAGCAGCTAGAACAGGAGGAAGCCGAACTTGGCGCTTGGATGTAAGCGGCACAGAGGCAAGCTTCCGTGGAGTCTACTGGCAAGAGTAGACCATCCAGTGAGGAGTCAAGCGGGAAACCTGACTCTGACAGCGGGGCAGGTTCCTCGAAGAAGCGAGCCCGCCGGGGTAAGAGGGGGAGGAGTCATCATCGCAGCAAAGGGCAGCATGAGGACTCTCCTGACTTGGAAGTTCCTCTTACTATTAATGAGGATGTGCCAGTAGATGCTGACGAGCCTCCAGAGAAGAGAAGCCGAGAAGAAGAGACCGTCGGTGAAGGTATGATTCTTCCTTTTCTCTTTTCATTTCTTTTCATGGGATTTTTTCCATGTTATGATTTGCTTCTTGTTTCTGCTTTTCTTTTCTTTTTTCCTTTTTTTTAGCAGAGGAAGACTTGATGATGCCTGAGGTTCCGGTCGATGAGGTGGTGACGGATCCTGTCGAGGCACCTGAAGAAGAACCGAGGGACTCTGGAGTGATTCCAGAGTCTCCAATTGGTATGACTTCTCTATTTTATTTTTTATTTTTTTTGTCTGTGACTTGGTTTGCTAACACATTTCTTGCCAGCTGACTTGTCACAGGATTCCGATGACTTTGAACCCTCGATGGACGCTAATGTTGATGATGCTTCCAATGAGTTCATGGAGGAGGAAAGTGTTCCGCCAGTCGTCGAAGAAGGTATTTTATAGTTATAACCCTGATAATGATTTTCAAACAGGATTATATTCATACCTTTTTGTGTTTCTTTGGCAGGTTTTGAAGTGACAGAGGAGGATCCGTCGCTTCCAGAGCAAGGGATGCCAGAGGTTGATCCAGAGGTAGAGACTCCTGGGACTAGTTCTGACAATGTTGAGGAGATACCTCGTGCTGAGATTCCTTCCCGAGGAGGAGCAGCTTCAACTGGAAAGAGTTCTTTTGTTACTCTTCCAACAGATGATGATATGAGCGGCCGACCAACGGAGTTGGGCGAATCTTCAGCTGGGCCATCTCTTCTTTTTGCGAAGAAGGTGGTGGTGCGAGTTCTGAGCTCTTGGATTGAGACTCTGCTTTCTGGGCACTTAGATGCCGGATTTGGGATGATCCAGCATGTGCGTGAGATTCTCAGTGATGCCGAAGAAGCTGGTCTGGATGTCACAAGTGCCAGGACGATCGTTGATAGGATCATTGAGCTGGGTGACAAGTGATTTGAGACCATGTGTTTTCCTGACGATCAGTTCTTCAAGGAGATGTTCTTGGACCCTACGGATAAGGCTCAATCTAACCTGGATGAGGCTACAGAAAGCAGGAAGCAGGCAGTCCGAGAGAAGAACTTAGAAGAGCTAACCATCATTGGGCTGACACATGACCTTAACATCCTTGATAGGGAGGTCGATGAGGCCAGAAAACGTCTTGAGCAATTGCAGGCACAAGTCGCTGCCAAGTGGACTGAAATAACAGAGGCTCGTGAAAGGGAGACTGCTCTGATTCACCGGATTGCGGATGCCAATCGAGTTCTCAAAAGGAAGTCTGATGAGAACAAACAATGGAAAACCGCTCGGGGGAAGCTTCCTGGTGCGAAAGAAGGGTTACAACCCACCCCAGCATCTCATGGCAGGCTCCTGAAGAAGCGTGCCTTGGAATCCTTGACGGATGAGGCCAAAAGCTTGCTTAAGGAGCTGAACTCTTGGCTGGAGACCATTTTTGATTGAGCTTCTGTTTTTTTTTTTTTATATATAACAGAAACTATCCCCTTTTCTCTTTTTTTGGTACCACTTGTATTATTTTTTTTTTGTACTTATTTTTTTGTAGTGCTTGTGAACACTTTCTTTTTTTTTGGTACCACATGTATTTTTTTGGTACTTTTTTTTTTAGTGCTTGTGAACACTTTCTCTTTTTTTTTTGTTATCCCTACGCTCACTTGAATCTTTTTGTGATAAAAGTAATTGCTAAATGGGATGCTCTTCTTTTTTTTTTTTGTTATCCCTACGCTCACTTGAATCTTTTTTGTGATAAAAGTAATTGCTAAATGGGATTTGATCAAAAGGTTGTCATTTTGTGAAAATCTTTTGTCAAATGATTGTTTTGGCATGAAAGCCAGGTTTTTGTTTGTGGCATGGAAGCCAATTTTGGCATGAGAGCCAGCTTTTCTTGTGGCATTGATAGCCGAGTTTTTTTTGTGGCATCTATAGCCGGTTTGTTTTGGTGGCATTGATAGCCGGTTTGTTTTGTGGCATCTATGCCGGTTTTTGGTGGCATTGATAGCCGGTTTGTGGCATTTATAGCCTGTTTTGATGGCATTGATAGCCGGTTTGTGGCAATTATAGCCTGTTTTGATGGCATTGATAGTCGGTTTGTTTTGTGGCATCTATAGCCGGTTTTTGGTGGCATTGATAGCCGGTTTTTTTTTTTTTTGGTGGCATTGATAGCCGGTTTTTTTTTTTAAATCCAAGTTTTTTGTTTGTGGCATTGATAGCCGGTTTTGTTTTGGTGGCATTGATAGCCGGTTTGTGGCATTTATAGCCTGTTTTGATGGCATTTATAGCCGGTTTGGTTTTCAAAAATGCAAGTATCGACTAAAAGTCGCCTCCCTGCTGAATGTTCTTGCAAGTATCGATGGAATGTCACATCCTTGCTCATTCAGTTGCGAGTATCGATGGAATGTCGCATCCTCGCGAATTTGGATGCAAGTATCGATGGAATGTCGCATCCTTGCTTTTCAAAAATTTTGGCTTTGCGGGTACTGACTTGATGTCGTTTCCCCACGATTTTTGAAATTTGTGGTTTTTTCGAACCTTTGGGTTATGGATATCAACTGAAATGTTGCGTCTCCATGGTTTTTTTTTTTTTTTAGGTTTTTTCGAACCTTTGAAATTTGGGTTGTGGATATCAACTGAAATGTTGCGTCTCCACAGTTTTGGATTTTGCAAGTACTGACGAAATGTCGCTTCCCTGCGATTTTGGAAGTGTCGAACGTGGTTCGCTTGCTTCCGATTTGTGCGAGTATCGACTAAGCGTCGCTTCCCCGCGGTTTTTTGAAAAACCATTTTTTTTTATTTAAAGACACGAGGGTCATAAGTTTTGACCTAAAACCATTTTGGCGGTAAAAGGCAGGGTGGACTAGGGTGGAAGTCCCTGAATCCGGATTTTGTTTCAAACCATGAATTTTGGGTTCAAGGGTTGAAAATTTTGGTCAAGTTAGGGAAAGGTTCCTAAACTTGGATATTTTTTTTTTTTGAACAATGAAACGATGAGAGTAAGCATTGTTTAAATTTCTAGAAATTTCAACATTTGATATGAACATTCTAAAAAAGTGGGTTTAGCGAGCGTGTACCTGGAAACCGGTTTTGGCTGTACAGGCATTGCTCTTACCCAGTTGGGTAAGTTTTCAAGGGTAGTACCGCTTTAAGAACTTGCCGTTGATGGGCAGCATACATCTGTCACCTTCCATGTTTAGGAGTGCGTATGCGCCGTTGGAGAAAACCTTGTCGATGATGTAGGGTCCCTCCCATTTTGGCTCAAATTTGCCTTTGGACTTGTGAGCGAAGACCATTGGTCTTTTTACCGTAAGAGCCAAGTCACTCTTTTTGTAGGCGCGTTGCCTGACCTTTTTATCGAAAGATCCTGCCATGCGTGCTTGGTAAAGTTCAATGCTTTGTTGAGCTTCGAGCCGTCTCTCATCGAGATTGTCCAGCTCATGGAGTCGCAATTTGACATTGCTTTCTTGAGTCATGTCATTTTGCAAGGATACCCTCAAGGAAGGAATTTGTACTTCCAAGGGTACGTCAGCTTCGCATCCATAGACCAAGGAGAATGGTGTGCTATGGGTTGGTCCTCGAACGGTGGTTCGATAGGCCCACAAAGCTTTAGACATTTTGTCGCTCCAGTCTCTTTTGTGACTAGAGACCATTTTTTTTAGGATTTGGCAGAGTGTCTTGTTGAAAGCTTCTGCTAACCCGTTTGTTGCCGGATTGTATGGAGTCGAAGGACAACTTTGGATTTTGTATTTGTCGCAGAACCTGTAGAATCGATGATCCCGGAACTGTGGTCCGTTATCATGGACGAATCTTTTGGGTATGCCGAAACGACAAATGATGTTGGTGCTGCAGGAACTGAAGGACTGATGAGGTCTTCATTTCGTTAAACGCAAATGCTTCTGACCACTTGGAGAAATAATCTGTAGTGGCGAAGATGAAGCGATGACCTTTACTCGAAGGGGGAGAAATAGGACCTATGATGTCCATACCCTAGGCTTCGAAAGGCCATGAGATCACTGTAGGATGCAGCCATTCTGGAGGCATGTGAATGTAATCTCCATAAACTTGGCATTGTTGGCAGCGCTTAGCAAATTGCATTGCGTCAGCTACCATGGTAGGCCAGTAATATCCTAACCTTTTTATCTGATCATAGAGCTTAGGTCCAGCCTGATGAGCTCCGCAAAGACCAGCATGAACTTCTTTGAGTGTTTCTTCAGCCTTTTGTTGTGACAAGCAGCGTAGAAGTACTCCGTTGAAGGATTTCCTGTAAAGGATTTTTGAAGGAATATCCAAATGAAAGCTTGGGGTTTGCCTTTGGATGCTTACCCGTTCTTTTGGATCTTCAGGTAGGATTTCGAACATAATGTAATCAATGAACGGATCCCTCCAGTCGCCGATTGAAGTTTGAAGGATTGAAATCCGACTTCCGACCACTTGGTGGCATTCAAGCAACTGCTTGGTGTGTGTTAAGAAGTGGAAGGATTCTTCTTTCGCACACTGTGATTTGCATGTTTTCCCCTTCCTGGATTGCCATGGATGCGGCAAGTCCGGCTAGGGCATCTGCACGTATGTTTTCACCTCTACGAATGTGGGTGATGTGACAGATGTCAAACTTTTGCAGAAGTGATTGTGCCTTGTTGTAGTAAGGCAACAAATCTGGCTTCCTGACTTCAAATTTCTGATTCATCTGGTTGACGATCAGTTAAGAGTTTCCAAAGACTTCCAGCATGGTGATACCGGATTCGATGGCGAGTTCCAATCCTAAGATTAGAGCTTGATATTCAGCTGCATTGTTTGTGCATGGTTCCAGTAGCGAGAAAGCGTGTGGAATCATGTATTTGTCGGGGCTAACAAAAAGGATGCCAACTCCCGAGATCAGCTGTCTTTTTTCATTTGTCCTGGTTGCACCGTCAAAGTACATGTCCCAGGAGGCACTTTGTGAGAAAGTCTCCACATTGTAGACTGGTTCGTCTGGGAGATCATCTCTAAGCGGAGAATCTTTAGGCAATGGATGCTCTGCGAGGAAGTCCGCTAGAGCTTGCCCTTTGATTGCTTTTTGTGGTACATACCTAATATCAAATTGTGACAGAAGGATGGACCATTTTGCCAGTCGAGCATTGAGAGAACCTGCCTTTGTGACAAGGACCTTTAAAAGGTTGACCCTTGAGACCAGGTATACTGTGTTGGAAAGCAAGTAGTGACGCAGCTTTTGTACGACGAACATCACTGCAAGACATTCTTTTTCGACTGGAGAGTAGCGATACTCTGCACCTACCAGCATGCGGCTGAGGTAATATAGAGCAGCTTCTTTTCTTTGATCATCTTCTTGCGCAAGCAGAGCTCCCAAAGAGTGATCAAGGGCTCTTGTGTACAAGATGAATGGTTTTCCAGTGGTAGGAGCAGCTAACACTGGAGGCTTTGTCAGGTATGACTTGATGTCTTGGAAAGCAGCTTCACAGTCAGTATCCCAGACAAAGTTTACACCTTTTTTCATTAACCGGGAGAATGGACGGCATTTCCCCGAAAGATTGGAGATGAACTGTCTGATGTAGGCTAATCTCCCTTGAAGTCCTTTGAGTTCTCTCAAGGTTCTTGGAGAGGGCATTTCTAGAATGGCTTTGACTTTTATGGGGTCAAGCTCTATTCCAGCTTTCCGAACTAAGAATCCGAGGAACTTACCCGACGAGACGCCGAAGAAGCATTTCAAAGGATTCATTCGCAGTTTGTGTTTGCGAAGCCGGAGGAAGACTTCTCGAAGGTTTTCGAGATGATCTTCTTTTATTTTGCTTTTGACGGCGAGGTCATCAACGTAACATTCAACCGTCTTGTGCTGCATATCTTGGAATATCTTCATCATAGCCCTCTGATATGTGGCACCAGCATTTTTCAGACCAAATGGCATGACAGTGTAGCAATACACGCCAAATGGGGTCCGAAAGGATGTATGTTTTTCATCCTCAGGATGCATCTTTATCTGATTGTAGCCAGAGAAACCATCCATGAATGTCATTCGCTCGAATCCACAGGTATTATCAATCATTACCTCTGGTATGGGGAGCGGAAATTCATCTTTTGGGCATGCCCCATTCAGGTCTCTATAGTCAATACAGACCCTGATCTGCCCGTTCTTCTTTGTCACGGGGACAATGTTGGCCAACCATTCAGGATGTTGTTCCTCATGGATGAAGCCGACGCTTTTGAGTTTTTGAACTTCTTGTTCAATTTTATCCATCACATCTGGACGGAATCTTCTTTGGCCTTGCTTGACAGGCTTGATGTCTTCTTGAAGATTGAGTTTGTGAACCGCTATTTTGGGGTCTAAGCCTGGCATTTCAGCGTAAGACCATGCAAAGCAATCAATGAACTCACTGAAGAAAGGCGATATACTCGGGTAACTCATCATCCTTTATATTATTGCTTATGAATACAGGACGTGGGTTATCTGGTGTTCCCAAGTCTATCTTTTGAACAGGATCTTCTGTCGGAAGGTTCGAAGGTGGTTCCTCCACAATATTTTCGGAGGCATCCAGCTCAACAAAACCTTCTGGGGTTTCAAGGGCATTCCAGACCAAGGTTTTGTTCCTTTCCACAGGTCTTCTTGATCGGTAATTTTCCCAAGGCTTGCTATGAGATGATCCTAGTCGCCTGTTGAAACCGGGTCGAAGTAGGCTACTTCTTTTGGAGATGAGGGTTCTTCTGGGTCAGAAGTCCACATGTCTGTGCCATCGGACAACTCCTCTTCATTTTCGGAGAAATCGTGCCAATTGGATGAGCTTCCTGGATCTTTGTCAGGTGACTCATTAAAGAGATATCCAGGGAGATCGATGTCTTCATGGACTTGAGAAGTTGAGGCTTGGTCAGTATATTGACTTTTAAGCCTTTGTGTCAACTGTCTCAAGGGAGTGTCGGGATCATACCCTAACCCGTGTGAAGACTTTTCTACATAGCCGTAGAGTCTCCAATCTTCCAGCTGGCTTTTGGTCAAGACGGGCCCCAACGGCGTGAGAATACCTGCGTCCTTCTCCCAAACCGACTGGGTTTTGAGCGTCATAGCCCATTTTCTTCATAATAGCTTGTGCCACAGAACTGTATAAGGATAGTTGAGGCATACCTTTATTTTGGAAAGGTTCAAGCATGGAGTTTGATGAAGAAGCATCCGATCTATGGAAGAAGATCGGCTTTTCCTTTGCTGAAGTTGCTGGAACAACGAATGAAGCTGACGTAGGATCTTCTATGTCAGAAGTTATCTCCATCAGAGTGAGAGCAGGCTGAACTTGCTGAGTGTCAGCTTGGCTTGACGATGTGTCGTCTTCCGGTTCTGAATCCGAGTCCGTGTCTTGCATGATAGACACGAAAGAGACAACAAATTTGCCCTCAGGCTTTTTTTTTGCCTTTTTCACTTTAGTTGTGATGACCAAAGGCTTTGAAGATTTGAGGGAAATGATGAAGGGAGTTTGCATGCTCTCTTCAGATTTACCGGATGGTTTGTTTTCTTCCGGTGATTGTTGAGGAGCTTTGCCTTTATCTTTCTGGAGATTTTCGGCAAAGGATGCCGTGTGCTTCTCCTCTTCTTCTTTTTCACCTTCATACATCTATGAGTCTGCGAAGTGGACTTCTTTACCTTTGAAGGGTTTTCTGTCCGCAAAGACTCGATGTATCATGCCGTCGTCGCCAACAAAGTTGATGCATTGATGTAGAGTTGAAGGGACAACACCATTCTCGTGGATCCAAGGGTGTCCGAGAAGGATGTTGTAGCATGAAGGGGTTTTTATTGCATACACTGTGACCTCAGAGATAAGATCACTGATCTGCAACTTGAACCTGATTTTGCCGATAGGCCTTTGAGTACTCCCATCGTATCCAAAGATAGATACAGATGTGTGGCTCAGCTTGCTGGGTGGGATGCCCAACTCTTCAAGAGCCGATGTGGAGATGAGGTTGAGTGCAGAACCTGGGTCGATCTGAACTCTGTGCATAGGCATTTCCTTGATATACCCTGTGAAGTATAGGGGTCGGTTATGCCTGGTTTCGCCAAGTAGGAGGTCGTCCTTTGTGAAGGCGATGGTTGCACTGGCTGCTTTTTTAACCGAGAGGCATTCAATGCATGATCCCTCAGTTTTCTTCTTTTCTCCCTTTGAGGAGGCTTCTGAGTTTTTGACCCGATAATCCATTTCAATTTGGAGGACTTGCGGGGTGGTGGCTCAGAATTTGTAGCCAAGACATTCATCCTTCGTGATTCGAACGAAGAAACTGTTCTGGTGACTAAGCTGGGGCTCATTCTTTTTAAAGAAGAGCTTGAGGAAGGATCACTCTGCTGTCCTTTGCTTGAAGGAGCAGGGGATTCTTCTGAATGTCTTCTTGTCCTTGAGACGCTGCGGGTCATTGGACGTCGGACATGGATTTTTGTTGCTGATTTTTGGCGCCTTCTGGTTTTTTCTAACCATATGGACGGCAGCAACTTGGTTGGGTCTTTCTTTTTCGACCCATTTGGGAGAGACTTGAAGTGTAGGAGGCTGGGTCCTTTGCTTCTCTAGTCTCTTTTGCCGGTATGACGCGCGGCGGCGTATACGACGAGCAATTTGAGCTTTGGTCATCTCTGGCTGGGCTTTGACGATGAAGGATGTGCTCCCCGGGTGCAGCAGCCGAGCCTGTCTTCTTTGTAGCTGGGCAAGGACAGGATGCGAACCCTGTCCTTCACCTGTTGCAGCGAAGATTTGAATTTTTGGAGTTCGGCCCCTGTAGAGATGAAGGGTCGAACTGCAGGTTTGTAGGCCTTAGCAGGTGCTTGCAGAGGCCTTGTAATGCATGATCTGATTTTGGGCTTGTAGGAACAAGCCGGCTCATGCTGGGTTGACTTGAGAGTCAGGTTGGAGATGGGTCTCTCCTCTTTCATGTAAGCAAGAGGGTAGAACTGGTTCTCCTTGAGTGGGGCTAGGAATGCTGGCATTTGGGACCTTCTTTGTTTTGGTGAAGGTCTTGGGGACCAAGTCTTGGGATAGACCTGATCGTTTGCAGGTCGAGGCCTCGTGGGGCTGCCACGGGCTTCAGGCCTTCTGGTGCTCGCCTTTGGTGTCACGGTAGTGACACGTTGAGAGGCGAGTTTCTGCTTCTTGGAAGGAGCAGTTTGTTCCTCAGGAAGTGGGAATGGTCCCAGCGTCCCAAAGACGATAGTCCGGGGAGTCGAGGTCTACCCGGAGTTCAGAGAGTTGCCGAGGGAGTTGATGCTTCAGCAGCTGATGGGGCGCTTGTAAGTGCGCGAGGTTTGCTTCTGTTGAAGCATGAGTTGGTGCTTGTTTTCATCGAAAGTAATGGTTAGTGAAGCTGCCATTGTTAGTTTTTCGAAAATTTCTGAAACAAGACCACATCCATTAGTAATCACAAGAATATAATGATCATAAATGGGAAGTTCTATGGTTTCGTCTTTTCAAATTGCTAGAGGAAAATGACCCAAGCAACATGAAGAAGGCAAAATGCCATAGAGGGTACAATTGTTCTGATCGCAGGTATGGTAAGCCCAGAATGAGCATCCCAGTGACTACTAGAAGCAATTGTGAACTTAAATTCGACTTATCGAGAAGCAGAGCTTGCTCGAGGTAAGAAGAATATAAAGTTGGAGTTACAGATGTGCCGGTCGCAATACAGTAGACCCTAAAAGGGCGTACTAGTACCGCTAGACACAAATGTTTTGAGACCGCATCCATGAGATGAGATTCTCTGTTTTGAAAGGTCAAGATTGGATTCATCAAAGAGAGCAGATGGTATTCCAATCTAAACACGGGCTCAGCGATTTCCCGAGCGCCAGTGTTCAGAAAGAAATGAACCATAATTTCTCGAATCTGAATCTAAAAATGACGAGTTTTTTTTTTTTGAAAGGCCAATATCGGGTTCATCAAAGAGAGCAAAAGGCACTCCAATCTGAACACGGGCTCAGCGATTTCCGCGAGCGCCAGTGCTCAGAAAGGAGAAGACCAAGATTTCTCCAATCTAAACCCAAAATGACGGAAGTTTTTTTTTTTGAAAATTTTGAAGATTTTTTTTTTAAAAAAAAATCTTTTTTTTTTATTTTTTTTATTTTTATTTATTTTTATTTTTTTTTAAGATTTTTTTTTGAAAATTTTTTTATTTTTTATTTTTTATTTTAAAATTTTAATTTTTTTTAACATTTTATTTTTTTTTAAAAAAAATTATTTAAAAGACGAGAGAGTACACATAGGCCTCCTAACCCTGTCTTATGAAATCTTGATTGATAGAATTGCCCGTAGGTAAGGGTAGGATTACTTAATGAACCCGTTTGGAGGACCCTTGCCTAGAACAGTCAAGCTGTCTCCACACTCTGGACAAGGCTTTTCTTTGAATCAACCATGATCAAAGAACACAGTTGGTTTAACCTTAGTGGTCTATGTCTTTTTATTTATTTATTTTTATTTTATTATATATTTTTTTTAATGAACTCATCGAAGAGAAACGATGGCCCAAAACCTTAGTCGAACAGGCTCAACATTTCTGTAAGCGCGATGAACGATAGGAACGGATCAAGGTTTCTCAATTTTGAATCCAAAATGAGAAATCTAAAAATTTTTTATTTTTTTTATTTATATATATATTTTTTTTAGATCTTTAATGAACTCATCGAAGAGAAACAATGGCCCAATCCCCGATCCGAACACGGTCTCAGCGATTTCCGTGAGCGCCAGTGCCCAGAAGGGAGAGGATCAAAGTTTCTCAATTTTGAATCCAAACTGAAAAATCTGATTTTTTTTTGTGTTTTTTTTTTTTTTTTGAAAAGAGAAAGAGTGGAAATAAATTCAAAGAATTAGAAATTTCCAAACAAAAAATCTCATCTCATTTTTTTTAGATGCGGAATTCAACATAGGCCACCAATTATAAAGTAGCCAAGGAATCGAGAAAAGAAATATAAGCATAGAGCAAAATATATGATATGCAAATATTTCATTTCTAGCATCGTGTTCTCAAATAAACGAGTCCCACCGGGTGTGCCAGCTTGATGGACCGCGCTCCTGCTCGGTTCCTACCGAGGTCGGCGGACGTGGGAGTCCGTTTGGTTCCGACCCTTTCGTAACCAGGGGGCAGGGGCGTGCATCAACATTTCTTTTTTTTTTGTGAGGGTGTGCCAGATTTTCTATTTTACTTGGAATTGCAAGTGGTGATCCGGAGATCAGCCTTCGCAAGTAAAAAGGAAATCAACTTCTTTCAAGTTTTCCATTGCACATATATTTAAGAAAAGAGACATTTTTCTTGGTTTGCCGTGAAAGGCGATTTTTTTTGGCATTTATAACCGATTTTAGCGTTTATAGCCGATTTTTGGCGTTTATAGCCGATTTTTGCGTTTATAGCCGTTTTACAATCCTTATCAATAATGAAAGACAAGAGTTGTGATTTTTGTCTCTTTTAAAAAAATACAAACTACAATGAAAAGCAAGAAAAGGAGGATCTAACTTCTCAGGAGATTGTGGGGGACTCGTTTAGATTGACGGTCGCAAACCATATGTGGGCTTCGCCATCATCCATGCAGATGAGAATAGAGGATGCTATTGATTCGCTTAGCTTGGCTATAACCTCAGATTTTTAGAGGACAAAGACCAAAAGAAGGTCCTATGTCCAATAAAAAGCCGAGTAGACGGGCTGAAAAGCCATATCTAAGCCATTGGAGGCAGGAGGAGAAGGCAAGGACCTTGGGGGAGGGGTACCCCCCAAGGGACTTTTGTCACCTTGTTGCGGTGGCCGGTGTAGAACTTCCGCAGAGTTTTCTCTCTTTTCCTTCTCTGAATTTCTGTGCTTCTGTCTGTCTATGTGTTTGTGCTTTTTTCTGATGATCCTTTCTTCTTGGAGAGCTCTCCTATTTATAGGCTTTTAGGTAGCCATTTAGGAGGATTTATGGGCTTTTATTGTCATTAAGCCGCATAATGGGAGGAGTTACAAAATTGAATTGTTTATTTTGTAACTCCTTTTTCTTGGCTTTCGATTGGCCGGAGGAGATTGAGGGCATTTAATCGCCTTTAATCGCCATGATGGGAGGAGTTTCATGGGTTAAATGCCATGAATCTCTTGACTTGTTACTCCCAAATGCTTGCTTCTGATTGGTCCGTCCAAAGAAATGGATTAATGACTGTAATAAAGCTAGTCAATTAATCGCATTAAGTGGTCGCCGAGCAGTTGAAGAGTCGCGGGCCGTGCCGTGTCTTTTGGGATTCTTCTGGCGATGATCATCGATGAATCTTCATGTAGATCGACATCAGATGACCATGTAATTTCAGGTGTTTGTTGCCAACAGCGGGTCGGTGCCATCTGTCCTGTCGATTTCTCGATCGGTCGGGTAGAAAGCACACTTTTTTTGGTTGACCGGGTGGCGATCGATATTGTTTTCGATACTCTTGATGATTGACCCGTGTTTTGGACGGATGTCAGAGGATTTGGTGTCTCAAAAGCATGAATTTTGGAAAGTACCAGAGGCTGGGCTCTTCGAATCGCGAAAAAATGGTGAAAACCGGGGTTTCCGGGGCCTTCCCGGCGACCCCGGGCTCCAAGGTCGCCGGCGACCCTGGGCCAGGGTCGCAGGGGTCTGCGACCCTGGGGGGTTTTCCCCCCTTTGTGTCCCGTTTTGTATCCGTTTTTGCTGTTTTTCGATTCTTTTTTCTTCTGTATTTTTCCTTGACATTTTGACCATTTATTGGCCTGATTTCTTTGTAGGAAACCTGATGAGAATCCTTGCATTTTATTTTTGCAAAGTTTCCAATTTCCTGAGAAAGCCGAAGACTTTGTCACGCAGAGCTGCCGATTTTTCGTCAGAAGCTGAAACTGGGTCAAACGATGTCGGAATGACCTGAAATTTGGTGTGAAGCCTCCTGAGCAATAAATAAGACCAACCATAGGCTTTTGTTTGAGTTTTGAAGCCGTTTGGGGTCCTATCACCAGTAGACTTGCTTTTGTCGCGATGAAGATGTCGCGGTTTGATGTGCGGTCAACCGATGTCCGATTGACTTGAAATTTGACAGAGAACCTATTGGAGTCATTTTAAGATGATCCATAGGCTCTGTCTTGGAAATCATGGTCCCAGAGAGCTTTGCCGCCGAGAGGCCTGATTTGACTTCCGAGCGTCAAACTGTGGTCAAATGTTGTGGAAATGACCTGAAATTTGACGTGTAGCCCTTTATAAGCATTTTGAAGCCGTCCATGTGCTCTATCTGATGAGTAATGGCCTCGGTGGTTCTCGCCGCCGAGAGGCTTGATTTAGCTGTTCTAGGGTTGATGTAGGGTCAAACCTTGTCGGTTTGACTCGGAACTTGACGTGGAGCCTTTTGGAAGTATTTTGAGACCATCCATCGGCTCTGATCGAAGATTTGGTGTCTCCGATGCTTTTGCCGCTGGGAGCTCCTTTTTAGCTGTCGGAGAAGCAAAGTTAGGCCAAATAATTTTGAAATGGCCCGAAACTTCTTGTGTACTCCTCTTTTGGCTGTCTTGAAGGATCTTGCAGTTTTTGTTTGATTCTGACAAGATTTGATGTTTTGGAAGTAGCATTGCCTATTTATGGCAGGTTGCGACTTCATGTAGCTCTTTGGATCTTGAAGAGGCAAAGTGACATTTTTGGTGTCAACAAGAACCAACGACACTACTAATTGATTTCCCAGCTATCATGATTTGGCGTGAGAATGCACCGTAGTTGGCCTGCTTCTTGCAATTAATAAATGATGAGAAATTTATAAGACGACAATCATAGCATAGTTGTAAAGCCAATACAGTAAAACAAGTGTATTTTAAAATATGCTCACCTTGTCGTGCCAGACTCGTTCTGAAATATGGCTCTCTTGGTCATATAAAATGGAGTTATCCAAAGGAGTGGGCTTTAGATTCTCCATCTATAATCCGTAGCAACTTTAAAGTTAGCACAATGTTCATTTCAATTCATAGACCCCTAAAATGAGGTTAAGAATAGAAAAAAATGAATCTGTGGGAAAAAATATACTAGAACTTCATTTTTGGTTGGTTAGAACTTGAGTTATGTGACTGCAATTATAACGATATCGTTACCACCATTTATAGTTCCTCATACGATTCTGTTTTTTCAACTAGTAATTAATGATATACTTTGTATTGAGATGCATAAACATTGATAAAGATATAACGATCTTACTCAGAATATATTTGTCAAAGTTTCGTGATAACGATATTGTTATGCTGATTTTCATATTATTCGGCCCTTTTTTTTTTGTCTCCAATAACAAATTGGCAATAAGTTTATAATGAAATGCATAGACGATGTGTAAGACTTATGGGGATTCACCCAAGGTATTTTTTTCAACATATATTTTATGTTTACAGTTTCATTACCATTATTTATAAGTTCTAACATATTGTATGATCGGCCGCCAACAATCAAACTGTCAATGCAACCTACACATGGTGTCCCCACAGTCTACATCGTCCATTGACCCGTAACAATATATTTAAAAGAACATCAAATGCGGTAATGACTTACTAAGGATGCATAAACTTGTTGGGAAAACAATGCAAATTAAATAGGAAAACAAGTCAGGGGAGAGCAACTGATTTCAAGTCTGATGCATAACATGCTCTAACAGTGTAGTATGTAAACATAGGGGCCGTTTGGTAACTCTAATTTGATTAATAAAAGCTAATTAAATTAAGGTCTGGAATAAGAGTTCTTTCTTCTTAGTTCTTTTGGAAGACAGACTTATTTGTTTACAATGCATTGATCAAATGGGTGAGATCCTTGCTTCTTCGAATTAGTATTGGGAATAAAATAAACTAAACCAAAGCAACCAATTCCCAAGCCAAAACCATCGAAACAAAACAAGCACCAAGACAAATTTATAGAAGAAACAAAGAGGAACAATTAAAGAGAAGGGAAACAAAACCCATAAGAGACGATCAAATTCAACTAAAAACCTCGCTATAACAAAATCTAATGAAAGACTGAATGAAGCAGCAGGTCAAACAACAAGAACACTACGATCCTAGTAGGAGGAAAACGGGAAAAGAGCCAAAACATATTGGTTGCATCTCTTCTTCCCCAGACTACTACCAGAGTAGTGCTATCTCCAAGGCTATCCATGACAAGGGTGCATAAGCTGATTACTAAATATAAGTTCTAATTGCGAAATTTGATTAGAGGTTTATCAATCACTCAAATTAGTAATAAACTCTATTCAATCCATTTATATGACTATTTCAAATGTACAAAAGAAAGGAGCCCCAAGAGCAAGAAGAATCATTACCTGCTTGGTAATGAGGACGGGTTCCTCCACTCTAACCACCAATATTTACACTAGCCCATAGTATTATTATTTACACTAGCCCATAGCATTATACAATGCTCACACACAATGACTGTTTCATCCCCCCCACAAAATACCTGACTTGACAATGCATCTAGAACCAAAACCCCATCCCAAAACAGAGAGCTAGTTGTAAAATTCACAACCTTCCCAGAAAATTGGAAACTCCCAACCTTCCCATATGTCCCGCTACATATAGAAAGTTAGTTTTTGGTTCTTATCAAGGATTGGTCCATCATAAACACTAGTAACTTGAGTGTCACAATGAGACCACTATCAGAAAGTTCCTCAGATATTTAACAACCAACATGTTCTTCAAGCTTCGCATCGTGGTAAATACGATTTCTGGATGGCTGCAAAAAATTGGGGTCGACACCAAATTACCCGCTACCATAACAAAGATGATGCGGAGCTTTACTTTCCCACGCATTTGATTCCTTTCATTAAATTAGTATTGGGAATGAAATAAACTATAAAAGGTTTCTATCAATTCAATCTACAGCTCTCTAAAGATGGAGACAAGTATTTGTCTGCAACTAAAAGAGGTTGCAATTATAACAGTATTTGTATTTGTCTGCAAATAAAATAAACTATAAGAGGTTTCTTCAAATTTGGATTTTTTCCATGGCTGCAACTTCTAGACAACCATTTGTCTGCAAATACCCCAAACCAAATCCCCTCTCAAGTACCCCACAATTCCAACAAATATAGAAACTGAAAACGAAAAAATAAATAAATAAAGAAAATAGAAAATGTGGAATAGAGAAGAACTGAAAAAATCACCTTCATTGAAATCTCAAATGGAAGATGACGTTGGAGCAGTCGTTGGGAGTTCCGCTGAACGATCTAGCCGGAATTGCTTAGAGAGCAGGGAGCGGAGGGGTAGAGTAGGAGCCGGGACGTCAGAAAGAGGGAAAGAGAGAGCAGCGAGCGGAGAGCAAGAGGGAAAGAGAGAGCAGAAGCCACAATGCAGGAAGAGGTAAATAGAGAGCAGGGAGTGGAGGAGAAACAGAGAAAAGGTGGGAGCGGAGAAAGTTTGGGGAAGAGAATGAAAATCGTTCGATTGAGTTTTTAGGGGTATAATGAAATTACAATGTCATTCGCACACTGAGGGGTAAAGGCGTCCAAATTGCGTGTACAAACACCAAAATGGATGTTTTGGTGCATTTCTGTTTAAATTTGGCTAATACCTGTTTAGGAATACTTATTTGGTAAAATTCCCTACAAACAAGCCCTAAAGTCACTAAATCAAGATTTTGACTCAAATTAGATATCCTAATTTAGTTGTTGCTCGAAAAAGATAATTTATTATTTGACCACAGAAAAATTAATTAACCTGTCATCTTTGTGAGAAGCTTCCATGGTCTTTAAACGGGCCGAGCTACGCTTACTACTTGGGCCTCCAATAAGTTAGTGACTTGGCCACAAGTTAGCATCAGCATCAAGATTGGACTATTATGAAATAAATATAAAGAAATGATCTTATGATGTTAACCATGCCCACAGCATCACACATCGTTGTAGCAACAGTTAATATATATAAATTATTTTCCATGCCAAACCACTGAGGTCAGTTGCAAGGTACCTCAATCTTGCAATGCAAGCCAGGGCTCGAGCCTGGTCCTCACGTCCAACGGCCCGACTTCTAGACCAGTAAACCAGTGAAGCAAAGTGATACATAAATGATTTTTCATGAGTGAGGCCTACCTTTGCTTCATCCAACCTGTTCACGTAAAAGTCCCATGCCTGCATATATATTGGCAGTGTCCCAAATTCTATGCCAGTATGAATGATGTATGCCATAGATCCATAAAATATATAGTTATGTTTCATATGCATGCATGTGATACAGGTCAGTTAGATCAAGCAAAGGCCAAAGAATAAATGGGTCAGTACCATAATATGATTGTTTCTCAGGAATATTATGGCAAGTTGCAACAAACTGCAAATCAACAAAGGCCAAAGAATAAATGGGTGTATCTTGGAGACCTCTCTGATCATTAGTCATCCACAATACGATAATCTATCAATGGTGTTCTATCAATGGTTAAATCAATCCATCATGGGCCCACTCAACAAAGTGAAAACTTGAGCAAACTATGCAAATTGTAAAGCCAAGCTTTTATAAAAATACCAATAAAAAACCATAACAAGAATCAGATTCAGAAAGTATATCTATTGAAGATGATAATGATGCTGATGAAAGTAGTAATGGCAGTCGTAACAAATATAAGTATGATAAAAGGAAAATGATGATTTGTTTGATAAAGTAATCTAATAAGACTTAAGATCTAAACAGCAGATCCATAACTCTGCAGAGATTGCATTTTCTGTCTTAACCAAAATCAACTTAAGCAAAGGCTCCCTCCAGCTTAGCAGAACCATACTGTGAATGACAATGATTGGTCAAAAAAACACTCTCAACAAACAGGTACTTGCTTTTCCCCTTCTCACTCATCCTTTCTGTTTTTTTTTTTTTTTTCTCAGATGGATTCCATAGTTTAGATACATTAGCCAATGTACTAAAGTTTCATCATGATTAAATATTTACATATCACAAGTGATGATACACCAAATTACTTCCAATCCTTGATTCCGTCTTACTGCAACTCTTCCTTCACTTCAATACTGGAAGATCCTTCCTCCGCAACCTTTACAGTAGTATTTACATCATTGAGGACAGTGTCCATCCAATCCAAGTCATCATTTCCAGAGGCCAGTCCTTGTATGTCTACAATCCAATCATCCATTGCATCAATTTCCTCTTGGACAATATCATCTCCCATGACATCTATAGTAGATGGAGAACGATGAAGCCTAAGATTATAATGAACAAAAGCCAGATCTCGCAACTTCTGTTGTTCTATATCATTTCTTCCCTCTGTGTGCAACAGCTCTGATATGTTCCTCTTCATATTGTAACTTGATACCCCACTACACGTCTGGCTTAGAATTCTAATGGCAAATTTTTGTAATTCTGGGCAAGTCCCTCCATACAACAACCACCATAGAGCTGCAGTTACATGTTAATGCGAGATCATAAGAAACCAATCAATTACAAGGATGATGTATGTGTAAGACAATTGAAAGAATATGCATTAAATGTAGGCATGAGGTGAAACACTTTAGGCCTGTTTGGATGAGCTGTGGACAGTTTCCTCCACTTGTTAGTCCAGCTATTCTCTACATCCAAACCAACGGCAGTGGCCGGAAAGCTTCCATGAGAGGGGCGCTATCTAAAAAATTCTTTTGAGGGGGCCATTTGTAAAAGAAACAATAGAAATTTCAAAAGTTTTGGAGTGGCCATGGCCACCCCACTTCCCTGGTTCCACCCGACGCATTCACCAAGCAGGGGAACAGAACTTACCAGCACAGACTATTGAGAAAATCTCAAATATGCCTTTTAGCTTTACTCAGAGATAAGACAAAGCTGTAAGACAAGGGGTTGGGACTGTGCCCTCCTTTTATTTCCAGTTGGGAGGACATTTCTGCAGTTGAATACCTTTTAATTTCTTCTGCATTTGACACTTCTGCCAACTTTCTGCACTAGACTCTTTCTGTGACTGTGGTCCTATGCATCAAGGAAGTTACACTACTCTCCTCGGAACATCTTCATACATGTCATCATGATGCAGCACGGAAGGTTAAAAGGGGCCCTGGGCCCACATGATGGACCCAGCCATCCAACCCAGCCCCTTGGGTTCAGCGCACAGGCCCTAATTGGCTGAGAAAGCTACTGTGGCATTCTAATTAGGGAATGATTTCTTGTTTTGTTATTTGGTTAGAATTAGTAGTTTTCGATTTTGGATTTCTTAGTGAATAAGAACACTGCCTATATATATATATATTAAGCCCTCCATTGTAATGGGTATGCTTAACTTTCAATCAATAAGAGAATTCTGAGTTCATCGTGAGTGTTTTGTATTGCTTTATTATTCTGTTTGTGCCCAATTGGCTGGAATCCATTATTATTCTGTTTGTGCCCTAGTGGCTGGAATCCATCTTGGATTCGATCAATTCTTCGGGAGATTGATCTATTGATCCCGATTGCGGATCCGTCATGTGGGCCCAGGAACTCTTTTAACCTTTCGTATTGCATCACATCATAATAGATTTATGGTGTTGAATTTCTAAGACAAATAACTACTTAATAAAGATAAACCTCGCGCAAAAATTAAACTGGGAAGTCATATATCTGTTTGGGCTTTCATCTATCATCAATTGTGAGCCATGCTGCTAATGTCTGAATCAAGTAACAGTTTGTGGAATTTGGGTTATTAGTTGCTGAGATTATATTATGATATATATAACTGTGGGGCGGGGGGTGTTACATCCATCCCTCACCTTATGGTGAGGGACTGTCAACTTGATAGGACCCACTAGGGCCCCACTGATCATTGGACTTTGGGGGGGGGGGGGGGGGGGGGGGGGGGGGGATGGCAAGAATCATCTTGGATAGGCCCATAAGTCAAGTTTGGGGTTAATCCCAAGCCTCTGACCCCTTCATCCATTACATAAATTTAACAACTTTATATTTTAAAAAAATTGACCCTCGATCCAACAGTCCAATCCATTCGGTTAGGTGAAAACTTGATGGATCCAGTGTAATTTAGGGGGTCCCATGTGTGTAGATGGTTCGGATGGATCATAAAGTAGGCCTCATTATGTTGTCACTCACCGTAATATGGTGAGGGATGGATGCCATAGGGTGAGAGACACTTACATAATTGAAAATATTCATGATCTCTCTCGCTCTCTCTCTCTCTCTCTATATATATATATATATATATATATATATATGAACAAGGCTCTCGTAAGCTCGAGCTTAGGATAAAATTTCAGTAAGCTCATGCTTGTGGGACCCACCTTTGCTCCATCCAAATGGGCCAAACACATGAACCCCCTAAAGTGCACATGTCCAACTTTCGGTCAGATCCGAATTTACTGGACCGTTGAATCGACTATGTATCAATTCAAATGGACTGTTAACCAGTAAACTTTTGGGCCCATATGGAGATGCATAGAAATCATGGTTGGGGCTGAATTTTTGCAGAGAGGAGGACCCTAGGGAGTCTTTGAAATCCCCCCATCCTCATCCTCAAGTGGGCCCCACCACACACTTGAGCTTACCTTATCCTAAGCTTGAGTTTAGGAGAGTTGGCCCTTATATATATATGGGGAGCGCTACACAGTGCCTGGGCATTTTTTTTTTTTAAATCGCCCCTCCTAGTTCGGCCCATTAAGATGCATGATGATCATGGAAGTTTATTGGATGGAAAGACCCATATGAGGCGTACCTACATGCAAAATCTTGAGCCCATAAATCATCCTAACCTTTTGATACATGGCCCTAAAATTTAATGGTTTAGAGGCATCATTTTATTATGATGTCAATCCAATGGTGAAGAAAAGTTGGATGAATGTCAAACTTGGACTAGTGACTATTCATTGGGGGGTAGTGTGTGTGAAAAGACTTGATTGACACAATATGGGCCCTATGACCAAAAAAAAAAAAGAGGGGTGCAAAAAGGGGCTTTTTTAGAATTTCTATATATATAGGGAGATGCTCCTATGAGAGATATCTCTCACCTTAAATGAGAGATTGGGTGGGGGCCCTCACACCCATATCCAATGCCAACAACTTAAATGTGAGGGCCCCCACCCCTATCTCTCATATAAGGTGAGAGATCTCTCATAGGAGCATCTTCCATATATATATATATATATATTCCTTCAAATCTACCCCATCCCCATTCACGTGTGGGTCCCCAAGTGGTCCCCAGATCATTGAGCGGACACCTTTATCCTCAGCCCGAGCTGAGAATAGAGGGTGCCTATTGGCTCTATTGGGTTATTGGTCTAGGAGTAATTATGAGATAAGAACATTTCGAGATCATGTTAGTGTGTTCCCCACTTTAAGCGACGACACCGCAACATCGCCCGATTGCAGTGGAAACTAGGCAAGGGCTACTACACCATTCTGAATGAGTGTGGCTAAAGAAGTTAGTCCAGAAGAAGAGGAAGATTCGACTTGCTACTTGGAATATAGGAACCTTGACAGGAAAGATCATGGAGTTAATCAAGGTAATGAAAAGAAAAGGAGTTAGTTTAACCTGTATACATGAGACAATGTGGAAAGGGGATAAAGCTAAGGAGCTCAATGATAGATGCGAGAAAGAACAATACAAGATATGGAGTAGGGCATAGTTGTAGATAAGGATTGAAAGAGAAAATTGTGCGGGTAAAGATGGTGGGTGATAGAATTATATCAATTAAACTAGTGTTGGAAGAAGACATAATTCATATCATTAGTGCATATGCTCTCCAAGAAGGATTAGATGAAAGTATCAAGAGAAAATTTTGGGAGGAGATGGATGGTTTACTATGAGAAATCCCAACTAGAGAAGATTTTCTTAGGAGGGGACTTAAATGGGCATGTAGGAAATGACAATGGAGGGTATGAGAGAGTGCATGGAGGAAAAGGATTTGGAGAAAAGAATGAGTTAGGAGACACTATTTTGGATTTTTCATTAGCATTTGACATTATAACAACAAACACCTGCTTTAAAAAGAGAGGAGCATTTAATGACCTAAAAAGTGGAACTAGATGGTGACAGATAGAATTTTTTCTAGTTTGAAGACATGATCGATTTGCTTGTAAAGACTGTAAGGTTATTCCAGGAGAGAGTTTGACCACATTACATACACCAGTAGTTTTAGATATTTACATTAGAAGTAGAAAGAGAGGGCTAGTAAATAAAATGTACCCTAGAACAAGGTGGAGGGATTTGAAAGGAAAAGGAGCAACAATATTGAAGGATAAAGTGATTGAAGAGGGAGAATGGAATTTTGAGGGAGAAACTACAAAGATGTGGAATCAAATGGCTAATTGTATTAGGTATGTTGTTAAAGAGGTGTTCGGAGAGTCGAAAGGGAAAAGGCACTACAATAAAGAAACCCGGTGGTACAGTGTAGACGTTCAGGAAGTTGTTTGAGAGAAAAGACGTTGCAAAGTATGGCACAGAACTAGGAATATGAAAAACTATGAGATGTATAAGAAGACAAAGAAAGTTGTAAGCATTGCAAAGTTAAAAGCATATGATGATATATAAAATAGGTTGGGAACAAGAGAATGAGAGAAGGATATTTTTAACCTTGCAAAAATAAGGGAAAGGAAAAGTAGAGACTTAAACCATGTTAAATTTATTAAAAGCAATAACCAAAAGGTTCTAGTGAAGGACAACGATATTAAAGAAAGGTGGAGGGAATATTTTAGCAAACTTTTAAATGAAAACTATGTAGGAGATATGGGAACAACGAAAATTTGTTAGCAGAACATACTTTTTTCCGCAAAATTAAGGTGGTGGAAGTGAGGAAAGAATTGAAGCAAAATGAAGATTGGGAAGGCTACAGGTCCAGATGACATTCCAATAGAGGCTTGGAAATGCTTAGGAGAAGTCGGGGGATATGGTTAACTAGGCTCTTCAATAAGATATTAACTGCAAAGAGGATGCCAAATGAATGGAGAAGTGTTGTAGTACCTATATATAAGAATAAGGGAGAGATGCAAAACTGTACCAACTACCATGGAATTCAAGTTATGAGTCATACTATGAAACTATGAGAGAGAGTAATGGAGCAAAGACTTAAACAAAAGACCAAGATATTTGATAATCAATTTGGTTTTATGCCAAGAAGGTCAACTATGGGAGCTATCTTCTCATTTAGGCAATTAATGGAAAAAATATCGAGCAAAGAAGAAAAATATGTATACGGTCTTCATCGATCTAGACATAGCATGTGACACAGTACCTAGAGATTTAATTTGGTGGGTTTTAAATAAAAGAAATTTTTAAAGAGGTTATATTGAAATTATTAAAGACATGTATGAAGGAGCGGTAACGAGTGTAGGAACTACCTGTGGAGAGACATGTAAGTTCCCAGTGACCATAGGTTTGCATCAGGGTCAGCACTAAGTCCTTCTCTCTTTGCATTGATTATGGATGAGTTAACCACTCATATTTAAGAGGAGGTACACTGGTGTATGTTGTTTGCGGATGATATAGTTTTGGTGGATGAATCAAGAGATGGGGTGAACGCAAAACTTGATTGATGGCGGGGGACTTTTGAATCCAAAGGCCTTAAAATAAGTCATATAAAGACAAAATATATGAATTGCAACTTTAGTGTGCAGTTGCAAAGATCTGAAATTACTGTGAGAATTGAAGCCTAGGAGATATCACAAAGAGATTCATTCCATTATCTTGGCTCAATAATTAATAAAGATGGGGAGATTGATGAAGATGTCGAACATAGGATAAAAGCGGGATGGTTGGAGTGAAGAGTTGCATTTGATGTGCTTTGTGACCGACGAATTCCAACAAGATTAAAGGGAAAATTTATAGGACATTGATTAGACAAGCTATGACCTATGAAGCAGAATGTTGGCCAATCAAGAAGGAACATATGCACAAAAATGGATGTAGCAAAGATGAAAATGTTAAGGTGGATGTGTGGTAAAACTAGGAAAGATAAAATTAGAAATGAGCAATTTTGAGAGCATCTAGGGATAGCATCAATGGGGGATAAAATTAGAGAAACCCGTTTGAGATGATTTGGGCATGTCCAACGCAGGCCTCGGCAACGGCACCAGTAAGGAAAAGATTGGCTATGTAGATTGATGGCCCACCAAGGGGAAGGGGCAGGCCGAAGAGGACGTGGATGGAGGTAGTAAAAAAAGTTATAAAGAAGTGCAACTTATTTGAGGATGTGGCTCAAGATAGATCATAATGGAGAAACGGAATTCATGTAGCCAACCCCAACGTAGTTGGGACAAGGCTTTGATGATGATGATGATTGAGGTCAAGGGCTTATTGTTGAAGTGTAATTACATATACATGGAAGGATATATTATTCATTTGTTTGTGAAGTGGTGCGCTCATAATACATTGGTAAATATAAGGCAATCCTTTATCCTTGCCATAAGCCTAATAATCATGTAATAAGAGTAACTAGAAGTTTCCCGTGCCTGAAGGCACTGCGCACCACGTTATAGAACTTATAATTCTTGGACCTCTGATTGCCCTAGGAATTGGCTCATTGTAATATGTTCGTCGAGGGCTTTCCGTCAATATATAGAACTTCAAGATCCGACGGGCGGATCAAAAATCATAATAGTAGGTCCCGCACCCCCAGGGTGCCCACCTGAAAAATCACCTATCACTTCTAGACCCCCGATCGCCCCAAAAGTTGGCTCATTGTGAACCTACTCATCAAGGGTTTTCCATCCATATATAAAACTTTGAAATCCGACGGGCGGATCAAAATCTGCGAAACCTCGGTCCCAGTGATTATTGCCAAGAACGGACCCCACTGCAGCCCACCTTTTGGGGCCCACACCTCTAATTGGGCCCTTAGATCAATGGCATAACCTTGTAATTATTTTCAACTTTTAGCCCCTTGTGCTTTTGATGGGGATGGCAAAAGTTGTAATTATGTCCAACTTTTAGCCCCTTTATGTACAGTGCCACTTAGGACAAATGTCACTTCAATTCAAAAAGGCTGTCCTGAAATGTAATATAGATAGGTTGCATGGTCTATAACCCTAATTGACCTGTACAACTTTCTTCTTATATTTACATGGATAGGCCCATAAGTCAAGTTTGGGGTTAATCCCAAGCCTCTGACCCCTTCATCCATTACATAAATTTAACAACTTTATATTAAAAAAAATAGACCCTCGATCCAACGGTCCAATCCATTCGGATATGTGAAAACTTGATGGATCCAGTGTGATTTAGGAGGTCCCATATATGTAGATGGTTCGGATGGATCATAAAGTAGGCCTCATTATGTTGTCACTCACCGTAATATGGTGAGGGATGGATGCCATAGGGTGAGAGACACTTACATAATTGAAAATATTCATGATCTCTCTCGCTCTCTCTCTCTCTCTCTATATATATATATATATATATATGAACAAGGCTCTCGTAAGCTCGAGCTTAGGATAAAATTTCGTAAGCTCATGCTTGTGGGACCCACCTTTGCTCCATCCAAATGGGCCAAACACATGAACCCCCTAAAGTGCACATGTCCAACTTTCGGTCAGATCCGAATTTACTGGACCGTTGAATCGACTATGTATCAATTCAAATGGACTGTTAACCAGTAAACTTTTGGGCCCATATGGAGATGATAGAAATCATGGTTGGGGCTGAATTTTTGCAGAGAGGAGGACCCTAGGGAGTCTTTGAAATCCCCCCATCCTCATCCTCAAGTGGGCCCCACCACACACTTGAGCTTACCTTATCCTAAGCTTGAGTTTAGGAGAGTTGGCCCTTATATATATATGGGGAGCGCTACACAGTGCCTGGGCATTTTTTTTTTTTAAATCGCCCCTCCTAGTTCGGCCCATTAAGATGCATGATGATCATGGAAGTTTATTGGATGGAAAGACCCATATGAGGCGTACCTACATGCAAAATCTTGAGCCCATAAATCATCCTAACCTTTTGATACATGGCCCTAAAATTTAATGGTTTAGAGGCATCATTTTATTATGATGTCAATCCAATGGTGAAGAAAAGTTGGATGAATGTCAAACTTGGACTAGTGACTATTCATTGGGGGGTAGTGTGTGTGAAAGACTTGATTGACACAATATGGGCCCTATGACCAAAAAAAAAAAAGAGGGGTGCAAAAAGGGGCTTTTTTAGAATTTCTATATATATAGGGAGATGCTCCTATGAGAGATATCTCTCACCTTAAATGAGAGATTGGGTGGGGGCCCTCACACCCATATCCAATGCCAACAACTTAAATGTGAGGGCCCCCACCCCGATCTCTCATATAAGGTGAGAGATCTCTCATAGGAGCATCTTCCATATATATATATATATTCCTTCAAATCTACCCTATCCCCATTCACGTGTGGGTCCCCAAGTGGTCCCCAGATCATTGAGCGGACACCTTTATCCTCAGCCCGAGCTGAGAATAGAGGGTGCCTATTGGCTCTATTGGGTTATTGGTCTAGGAGTAATTATGAGATAAGAACATTTCGAGATCATGTTAGTGTGTTCCCCACTTTAAGCGACGCACCGCAACATCGCCCGATTGCAGTGGAAACTAGGCAAGGGCTACTACACCATTCTGAATGAGTGTGGCTAAAGAAGTTAGTCCAGAAGAAGAGGAAGATTCGACTTGCTACTTGGAATATAGGAACCTTGACAGGAAAGATCATGGAGTTAATCAAGGTAATGAAAAGAAAAGGAGTTAGTTTAACCTGTATACATGAGACAATGTGGAAAGGGGATAAAGCTAAGGAGCTCAATGATAGATGCGAGAAAGAACAATACAAGATATGGAGTAGGCATAGTTGTAGATAAGGATTTGAAAGAGAAAATTGTGCGGGTAAAGATGGTGGGTGATAGAATTATATCAATTAAACTAGTGTTGGAAGAAGACATAATTCATATCATTAGTGCATATGCTCTCCAAGAAGGATTAGATGAAAGTATCAAGAGAAAATTTTGGGAGGAGATGGATGGTTTACTATGAGAAATCCCAACTAGAGAAGATTTTCTTAGGAGGGGACTTAAATGGGCATGTAGGAAATGACAATGGAGGGTATGAGAGAGTGCATGGAGGAAAAGGATTTGGAGAAAAGAATGAGTTAGGAGACACTATTTTGGATTTTTCATTAGCATTTGACATTATAACAACAAACACCTGCTTTAAAAAGAGAGGAGCATTTAATGACCTAAAAAGTGGAACTAGATGGTGACAGATAGAATTTTTTCTAGTTTGAAGACATGATCGATTTGCTTGTAAAGACTGTAAGGTTATTCCAGGAGAGAGTTTGACCACATTACATACACCAGTAGTTTTAGATATTTACATTAGAAGTAGAAAGAGAGGGCTAGTAAATAAAATGTACCCTAGAACAAGGTGGAGGGATTTGAAAGGAAAAGGAGCAACAATATTGAAGGATAAAGTGATTGAAGAGGGAGAATGGAATTTTGAGGGAGAAACTACAAAGATGTGGAATCAAATGGCTATTGTATTAGGTATGTTGTTAAAGAGGTGTTCGGAGAGTCGAAAAGGAAAAGGCACTACAATAAAGAAACCCGGTGGTACAGTGTAGACGTTCAGGAAGTTGTTTGAGAGAAAAGACGTTGCAAAGTATGGCACAGAACTAGGAATATGAAAAACTATGAGATGTATAAGAAGACAAAGAAAGTTGTAAGCATTGCAAAGTTAAAAACATATGATGATATATAAAATAGGTTGGCAACAGAGAATGAGAGAAGGATATTTTTAACCTTGCAAAAATAAGGGAAAGGAAAGTAGAGACTTAAACCATGTTAAATTTATTAAAAGCAATAACCAAAAGGTTCTAGTGAAGGACAACGATATTAAAGAAAGGTGGAGGGAATATTTTAGCAAACTTTTCAATGAAAAACTATGTAGAGATATGGGAACAACGAAAAATTTGTTAGCAGAACATACTTTTTTTCCGCAAAATTAAGGTGGTGGAAGTGAGGAAAGAATTGAAGCAAAATGAAGATTGGGAAGGCTACAGGTCCAGATGACATTCCAATAGAGGCTTGGAAATGCTTAGGAGAAGTCGGGGGATATGGTTAACTAGGCTCTTCAATAAGATATTAACTGCAAAGAGGATGCCAAATGAATGGAGAAGTGTTGTAGTACCTATATATAAGAATAAGGGAGAGATGCAAAACTATACCAACTACCATGGAATTCAAGTTATGAGTCATACTATGAAACTATGAGAGAGAGTAATGGAGCAAAGACTTAAACAAAAGACCAAGATATTTGATAATCAATTTGGTTTTATGCCAAGAAGGTCAACTATGGGAGCTATCTTCTCATTTAGGCAATTAATGGAAAAAATATCGAGCAAAGAAGAAAATATGTATACGGTCTTCATCGATCTAGACATAGCATGTGACACAGTACCTAGAGATTTAATTTGGTGGGTTTTAAATAAAAGAAATTTTTAAAGAGGTTATATTGAAATTATTAAAGACATGTATGAAGGAGCGGGGTAACGAGTGTAGGAACTACCTGTGGAGAGACATGTAAGTTCCCAGTGACCATAGGTTTGCATCAGGGTCAGCACTAAGTCCTTCTCTCTTTGCATTGATTATGGATGAGTTAACCACTCATATTTAAAGAGGAGGTACACTGGTGTATGTTTGTTTGCGGATGATATAGTTTTGGTGGATGAATCAAGAGATGGGGTGAACGCAAAACTTGATTGATGGCGGGGGACTTTTGAATCCAAAGGCCTTAAATAAGTCATATAAAGACAAAATATATGAATTGCAACTTTAGTGTGCAGTTGCAAAGATCTGAAATTACTGTGAGAATTGAAGCCTAGGAGATATCACAAAGAGATTCATTCCATTATCTTGGCTCAATAATTAATAAAGATGGGGAGATTGATGAAGATGTCGAACATAGGATAAAAGCGGGATGGTTGGAGTGAAGAGTTGCATTTGATGTGCTTTGTGACCGACGAATTCCAACAAGATTAAAGGGAAAATTTATAGGACATTGATTAGACAAGCTATGACCTATGAAGCAGAATGTTGGGCCAATCAAGAAGGAACATATGCACAAAAATGGATGTAGCAAAGATGAAAATGTTAAGGTGGATGTGTGGTAAAACTAGGAAAGATAAAATTAGAAATGAGCAATTTTGAGAGCATCTAGGGATAGCATCAATGGGGGATAAAATTAGAGAAACCCGTTTGAGATGATTTGGGCATGTCCAACGCAGGCCTCGGCAACGGCACCAGTAAGGAAAAGATTGGCTATGTAGATTGATGGCCCACCAAGGGAAGGGGCAGGCCGAAGAGGACGTGGATGGAGGTAGTAAAAAAAGTTATAAAGAAGTGCAACTTATTTGAGGATGTGGCTCAAGATAGATCAGAATGGAGAGAACGGAATTCATGTAGCCAACCCCAACGTAGTTGGGACAAGGCTTTGATGATGATGATGATTGAGGTCAAGGGCTTATTGTTGAAGTGTAATTACATATACATGGAAGGATATATTATTCATTTGTTTGTGAAGTGGTGCGCTCATAATACATTGGTAAATATAAGGCAATCCTTTATCCTTGCCATAAGCCTAATAATCATGTAATAAGAGTAACTAGAAGTTTCCCGTGCCTGAAGGCACTGCGCACCACGTTATAGAACTTATAATTCTTGGACCTCTGATTGCCCTAGGAATTGGCTCATTGTAATATGTTCGTCGAGGGCTTTCCGTCAATATATAGAACTTCAAGATCCGACGGCGGATCAAAAATCATAATAGTAGGTCCCGCACCCCCAGGGTGCCCACCTGAAAAATCACCTATCACTTCTAGACCCCCGATCGCCCCAAAAGTTGGCTCATTGTGAACCTACTCATCAAGGGTTTTCCATCCATATATAAAACTTTGAAATCCGACGGGCGGATCAAAATCTGCGAAACCTCGGTCCCAGTGATTATTGCCAAGAACGGACCCCACTGCAGCCCACCTTTGGGGCCCACACCTCTAATTGGGCCCTTAGATCAATGGCATAACCTTGTAATTATTTTCAACTTTTAGCCCCTTGTGCTTTTGATGGGGATGGCAAAAGTTGTAATTATGTCCAACTTTTAGCCCCTTTATGTACAGTGCCACTTAGGACAAATGTCACTTCAATTCAAAAAGGTTGTCCTGAAATGTAATATAGATAGGTTGCATGGTCTATAACCCTAATTGACCTGTACAACTTTCTTCTTATATTTACACGGAAGGGTATAATAGTCACCTGTTCATTAAGTCATGTGTTTGCAGGCATCATTAAAAATATGGTCTAATATTAAGTTAGTACGAGTAACAACTTTCTTCATCTTCATTTCTTCTTCGTTAATTTATTTACGTCGATCAAGATCATAAATGCAGACTAGGTCTCAGAGCAAGCGACCACTGATGTTGATCCTCTCTATCAAGGCTGACACCACCAACAGTGCATCTGACCCATGGCTATATGACCAATGATATCCTGATTTTAGGAGGTTTATGAAGATCTTTTAACCTATGGCTATATGACCAAGGATGTCCTCATCTTAGAAGGTTTATGAACATTTTCTCTAGTTTTTCAAGGTCATTTAAGGTGAATTCTGATGGTTCTAAGAATTAATTGACAGAAAATTTAGTCTGGATTGATCTCGTATATGCAATGATTTATAGTGGTGTATAACCTGTTTTCCATGCACTTGTGAGTAGTGATTCGATGGTTTTTTGGAGATTCCAAAACAGAAGTTGTGGTGTCCGATCAGTTTTGAGAGATTAGTGAAGATTCTTCCAAAAGAGATGACTGCCACAGACCTCTCTATCTCACACATATTCTCTTCTATTTATGTCTTCAACATTTTGTAACAGTAATATGGGTGTATGAGACTCTGCAACTGCCGTCCATCAGTCACATTTGGTGGCGTTCTACATTTTGTATAGGTCTCATGACTGTGGTGCAGTCTATATAATCTTATAGAGCTTGTAACAGACATATTCAGTAGATCAAGTTTAGACATGCTGGATGATTAAGAATATAGTAGATTTGCTAAGAGATGGCTGAAAATAGTGTAAATCAGTCGAGCAGTGGTGTGATTTCCAATCCTCTAGGGCTTTAGACCTAGTGGATCACAAAATAATACTTCTGGTTGACTACAATCCCAATTTGATGGAACAAATTACTTGGGAGCACTCGTTAACAGCCAAAGTATCACTTGGAAGATTGAAAAGGTCGGGGTTCATCATAAGGAAGATCCCTAAGCCCAAGGATGAAGACAGTAGCTTTTACATTTATGAAGTTGAAGAGAAAAAAATTACATCATGGTTACACTTCCTAGAGACTTCTAAGGATTCTGTGATGGAATAATTGGATCTCACTCTTAAAAGCAAAATTACGTGGTCATTTATGAGTTGCAACAGGCGATAGCTAAGTTTAAATAGGAAGAGGTTTCTGTTGGGATTTATCATTCGGTTCTTAGACTTAAGCAAGAGGAATTAAGTCATTATTAACACACGACAATCTTTGATCAGTGGAGGAAACAGCCAGGGCAATACCTTATCTTTGATCTTCTGCATATCTTAATCCTGAATAGCCTAACTGGTGTAATATATTGACACCAGAAACTTGCCATCTTTTGGAAGGTAATAGAGACTTGTGTTCAGCTGACTTCTGAAGAGACAAGTTAGTGTCTTCTCGCTGTGATAAATCTAGACATACCAAAGAAATGTCATGGGACTTGATGTAAGGACCCGACCCCAAAAATGTTGAATTTTTTATTTGTTAAATTTTAATTTCAATTTATATGGATTTTTTTGTAATTTTAGGAATTAATTAAAAATTCTAAAGAATTCTTTATTCTTAGCAAATAAAATATATTTGGTTAGCATAGTTCAGTTTAATAATTCTATCAGTCATTATTTGCTTAACCAGAAATTAAAAAAATAAAAACATATATGAAGCATCAACAAGGCTTTATACACATAAACCACAAATATTATATTAAGGGCCCAAAAGTGTGGCTGATAGTGGGTGTAATTGAGGATTACGGGCTGTTATGGGCTGGCTGACCTAATTTCCCTTTTTTTCCTTTGGCTAAATAAGAGTAGAAGAGGGTCCTAATAAATTACACTTGAGGTTTGAACTTAACTGATGGTGGGGCTCTAGTTGTTGAAAACTAACACAGAGAACCCTAGGAAGGGCCATGCGACACATCCCCTCTCTCTCTGTGGGCAAGACCGCTTCCCCTTTCAGCTACTCCCTCTCAGCCTACCCTCTCTCCCTCTTGGCCACTCTCTCTTGTTCAGTAAAACACCACCCCCCCCCCCCCCCCCCCCCCCCCCCCCCCCCGCTTCCTCTCTCTGCAACAGGACCATTGGCAAGATTTAGGAGGCCAAGGAAACTAAAAATAATTAGGGATTGGAGGCTTTGATGTGTTGAGCACTAGAACTATTCAAGAAGGGGACAAACCAACATGAACCTACCAAAGGCAAGTGTACAAATCTGATCTAGTATTTTATACATGTTTTTTTTCTAGAGTTTTATCAAACCTACTAATTAGAACCCTAAACCCTAACTCTTCTTCTATTAGATAAATAGGTGGAGAATTTGGGGATTTTTTAGGGTTTTTATGTTAGTCTTTTAGGGTTTTATAATATTTGATAGATAGTGATATTTATTGATTATTGCTGATCTCCTAATGTATTTTTTAAATTTGTAATTCAGTCACTTAATTGATGCTATTTTGATAAATCTGATTTAGATGTTCATGTTAGGAGTTTTGTAATATTAATGTCCTATGATTAGGTTGCATTACGATTTAACCTAAAAACTATATGAATGATTAAGAAGAAGAAAATGTGTGGCCTAATATGGCTTGGCCGACCACTATGGGAGTCATGTATCATAGTGAAATTGATCATCTTTTCTTCATACGACATAGTTTTAAGGTTTATCATATTGAAATTGTTAGGGATTAGTTCTACTTGATCATTTAATTCCAATTAACGATTTAATATCGTCCAATTGGGTTGAATCAGAAATTAAGCAGTTCACCCTAATTAAGTCATGTTTTCTCTTGGATGTCATACCTTTGTTGATAGCATTTAACCTAGGGTTTTGCATTTTCATTCCATGATAATTTATAATGGAATCATTTAAACATGTACAAGGTAAGATATTTGTTTCCCATTAATTATATCTTTGAATCTGTATTTCCTTAGACTTGAAATGGGGACATTTATTCAGTTTCAACAAGACAACTAGTCACCCCTTTGAAATGGCCATTTTTGTCATTTGTAGCCTGTCCTGAACATTTTGCTTATCCATATTACACACCTTGTTGAGACTCTTAAAATTAAATGGATTGGCACCACTAGGCTTGTAATTTCTCATAAGAGGGCATGCTCTCTGTGACTTGATTGCTTCTAATTATGATTAATTTCTAGCTGCAGTCTAGTCTTGGGTGGTGATGATCACAAACGTACAACTTGACATAAAAAGTAAATTGATGGTTATACCCTGATTAGGGATTTTTGATGTACCATTTTGTTTGTTTGTTATTTTAAAAAAAAAATGGTTAAAAGTTTTATTTCACCAAAAAGAAGAGATACAAAGCGAACAGGAGAAAATAAACTGAAAACAAAATGCTAGCAAAAATTAACCAGAACTAAACATTATAACTAACAAAAGAGCGAAAAACTCCTTCCCTTGCAAGAACATTCGCCACATCATTAGCGTCTCTAACAATACGATGAAAAGAAGCTTCCACTCGTCTCGAAATATCCTGCACTTCCTCCACCCAATCAGCTAGCCTCCAAGGATGAGATGCTTTCCCAGAAACCCACTGAATAGCTGAAAAAGAATCACCTTCCAGAATAGGATTGCACACACCTAACTGGAGTAACAGACGACACCCTATTAGAAGAGCAAACACTTCAGCTTCATTGGCATCCAAACAATCCACTGGCCCACTAAAATTCCTAATAACATTTCCATTCCAATCCCCGATAACACCTCCAAACCCACCTCTTTGAGCACTTCGCAAAAAAATTCCATCAAAATTAAGTTTATAAATACCAACAAGAGGACAACTCCACGAAAGTCTATGAATTACTCTGGCACGACTGCCCACATTAAAAACTTCTGGCCATGAGCGATTTAGATCTTCCAAAGATACACCAACGAATTCCTTCCTCCTGCTCACCCATTCTGATATAGACCAAATAATGGAATCAACAACCTCCTCAACAGAACAAGTGTCCCTAAACACTCTTTTATTCCTTTCCAACCAAAGCTTCCAATAATTAGCATAAAACACAAGCTTCCAAAGAATATTACGATGCCCAGATTTACTCCCTAAATGGCCACTGGAGAAAAAGATCTTCAACAGATCTAGGCATCACCCATTCAATATCAAATAACTTAAAAAAAAACAACACAAACTCTATAAGCAAAATTACAATAAATCAATAAATGATGCACTGTTTTCTCATCTTTTAAACACATAGGACACCCATTGACTATAAAATGATTTCTTCTTCTCAACTTATCAATAGTCAAAATTTTATGCTTCCTTGCCACCCAACATAAAGCCAAAATTCTTGGAGGAACTGAAGAATCCCAGAAACTTTGCCAGCCTTCCCCCCTGCCAGAACCCATCAATAAGCACATTGTAAAAAGACTTAACCAAAAATTGACACTTTAATATCTGGTTTCCAAAGACGATTATCACGTTTGCCAATAGACAAATAAATCTTATCCAGCATTCCGAGCATACCAGCAAAATTAGAAATCTCACTATTTGTCGACCTTAGAAAAAAAAAAAACCCCAAACAACATTTTCACCCGCCAAACTAAAATTATCAACAACCACAAGTCTCCGGTCCAAAGAATACACATTAGAAAACTGATGATATAGCACTGTATGCCCACACCACTCATCATGCCAAAAACTAACTCGACGACCGTCGTGAACCCTGAAGCGAACCCAAGGTTCAAAATCCAACTTAATAGAAAGAACATATTTCCATAAACCAGAAATGTCGCAAACTCGGGTCATCAGAGACCAACCATCATTTCCCAATTTATATTTACAGATCAAAATGTGCCTCAACAATCCATTACTAGACTCCCCCACCCTCCACAACCACTTTCCCAGTAAAGCTATACTAACTTTTTCAATAGAACGGATACCTAAACTGCCTTGAATTGTCAGCTTGCAAACTAACTCCCATCGAACCAAATGATACTTCCTTTTCTAAAAAGAATCATTCCAAAGGAAGTTACGTTGAAGTTGTTCTATCCATCTTAAAACACCTTTAGGGCACCTGAAACAAGAAAGAAAGTAAATGGGGATGCTTGATAAAACTGACTTGATCAAAGTAATGCGCCCTCCCTTAGACAAATATCCACCCTTCCATGAACTTAACTTCTTCTCAATCCGCTCCACAACCGGATCCCAAAGATGCTTCTTAGGTAACCCCAAATATTTAGAAGGAAGCTTCCCCACTTTACAACCAAACAAACTGGCCAGTAGAGCAACATCACTTTCTTACATCCGAGCACCAATCAACTCACATTTACCATAGTTAATTTTCAAACCCAAAATCTATTCAAACCAATACATAGAAATTCTGTATCGTTGAATATTATTAAAAAACAATATAAATCTACTTTCTTTCCAAGTATTCATATTGGTTAGCCGTACTAAGTTAGATTCTACTATGTATTTCTAAATTCATAATTCAAATTAGCAATTTAGTACAACTGCATATAAGGAAGGATATATATTATTAAATTAAGCGTAAATGAAGTTTAAAGTTCAAACCAAATGACAAATTACCTTTCATCAAAACAAACAGTGTGTTTTTGTTGTGTAGAGAAAAGAATAGCTCTACCATAGGGGTTGTCTAACAGGATGTACCTAGAGAAGAGCCCTTGAAAAGAACTCTATGCATCGACTGTAATTCGGCAAGATCATATATTTTTTATTGCTCTTTTAAGCATAGAAGGATAGAAGAGTTGCGTATGAATGTTATTTGGAGAGTAGAAGAAAAGAAATAAGTCATTGTGCATTTTAAGTTTTTTTGGATAGTAGCAGTCTGTCTCACTCCGTAGCGGCTATAGCTGACTGTAGCAGCCAATATGGATGTGAATGGCGCTAAATTCCATTTAGTGTAGCGTTCTTTATTTTAATCTGTGGTTACTAGTCAAGCACCAGTTTAAGGCAAGTTAAACACTTATAATGTTGTACATGCAAGCTTTGACTTGTTGACTCATGTTATTCATGTTTAGTACCCATTTCAAGCTCAATTCATGTGTTTTTGGTTGTTTTATGGAATGGAAGTGTAGATTAACCAATGCCTATGATTTTGTAGTTGTAATGAGCTTGGAGAGCTCTAAATGTATCCCAAATGCATATACCTGAAGCTTGAATAGAGTGGGAAATGAACCCACCTGAAATGAGCACTTTCAGGTTCGAACTTCAGGTTTTCTTTATCCCACGGTCAACTGTGGAACCTCCTACGATCGACCGTGGAATTCATTGACAGCTACGGTCACATTTCCAGTAGCTTGCAATTCCAAGATTTTTGAACAGCGGTTAGTCCACAGTCAACCGTGGATCCCCCACAACTAACCATTAGCCGACCGTGAGGTGACCGTGGAGCTCATTTGAGCAATTCGGTTACAATTCCAGTAACCAACATTTTCAAGGATTTTGGACTCTGATTGGCCCACGGTTAACTATGGAAACCCCCCCCCCCCAAAACCCACCCCCCCCCCGGGGTAGGCTGTGAGCCAACCGCGAGGCAACCGTGGAACCCCACGGCTAACCGTAAGGTAACTGTAGAACCCAGGATTTTTGGGGATTTTCAAACCTAGTGTGAGACTCTAGTATTGGAACCCTTGGACCCTAAACAAGGCCTAATGGGTCCTTGGACCTACGTAGGTGATCTTTGAGTTGACATACACCTAAATGGATGCCCGGAACTTGAAAATCATTGGTGCTAAGCCAAAGGCACTGGCCTAAGGTACTTCGATGTCCATAAACTCAAGTAACGCCAAGGTTAAGACAACGGGGGCCCTAGGACCACACATAGTTGGATAGTGATGCCAACGGGCATTCTGTACCTTAGGGTTGGTTTTTAATTCATTCATGATTCGTTATTTAAGCTGTTATGCATGCATTTGTCTTACATTTCCATATATTCACATGACATGTCTCATGCTCTTATGTTTGCCTCGTTTCCTGTTCTGTACTTTGTTTATGCATTATGTTTCTTACGATTTGTTACGTTCGTTATGTCTGTGTGTATGTTATGTTGGGATACTCCTTATGTTTACGTTTATGCTTCTGTTCATGATCTGTATGCCTGTTGGAGTATGCCCTTTTCCTTGTGTTTATGTTTCATGATATAGACCTGTATGTATCACTCTTTGAGTCGGCACCGCTCAGCTTCGACCCTATCACAATCGGGCCCAGCTGAGTGTGGTTTTAGTACCTGTTCATGGACTATCTGCAGCACAGTAATATGTACTGGGAGTGTATCTGTGCTCCGGTACCATCAGGGAGATCTGTCCTCCTCGTGGAACCATCCTGGTTGTGTTATCTGTATGTTCACGCTCTCACTTCAGCCACGTGTAGCAGTCGATTCGAGAGAATATAGCACATATGGTTTTCCATTTTTGTTAGGACACGTTGTTAGACATTGTCACATATGACTCATTATGTCTCATGCTTGTTCATGCATTATTATGCCTTGTTTAAATTTGGATAGGGCTCATTAATTAGCAGGACATTTATTTTATACAAGTTAAATTTTTAATAGGTAAGCTCATTGTGGATCCACAATAAAAATATATATATAAGTAATTTGTATTATATACAAATATGGCAAAGGGGCTTATGAAAATATATTTAACTTTTCAAATTCATTTGTTATATATACACACAATGGGGGTTTTTATGAAGGAAAGAAAAGGAAATGGGCCAAAAGGCAAAGGACATTTTTGAAATAAAAGAAAAGACATGGGCTCAGAAAAAAGGAAATTCCTCTTAATTAAGTCGTGTTTGCCGAGATGCTTCGAGAGTGTCGTTTCGACTTTCTAGAGAGAGAAGAAGAAGAAAGAAGTGGGAGGAGGAAGAGGAGAAGCGGTGAGCGGCGGCAACATCGATGACGGAAACAAGAACGACGATGAAGACAAAGGCACGGCAACAGCGATGAGGACAGTGGCAGAATGCAAATGGACGGCGGAGCTGATGGCATAAAGAGGTATGCTTTCTCTCACCCTCTCTCTCCTTCTCTCTTTCTTTCTTTCTTTTTTTTCCTTTTCTTTTAGGACAAAGAACTAAGAAGAAGCAATGCTCACCCCCCCCCCCCCCCCCCCCCCCCCCCCCCTTTCCCCTTTTTGTAAACCCTCATTTTGAAACGAAACCCTAAAATTTTGGGAATGTCGTATCGTAATTTTTTATATCGTATCCCAACCGTATCTTACTGTATCCCGTACGAGGATCCATATCGGACTGTGTCGACACAGATACCATGGGCAAACTGCCGTATCCGGGTATAATAGGTTACAGGTTGGTTATCTATTTATGTTCTTTGATTTATACTGAGGATTTAATCTTTATACATTGGTCTTCGTACTTGTTTGGCCTCCTATCACAATGTTGTGTATGTGTTGTGTACCAATTGATGGATAATAAATGATGATAAGGACCGTGACCTAGGGTTTACCTAGAGGTAACTTTGTATGAGTTGTTGGAGGATGGATTACCCGTGTCTGAGGTTAGGCGGGCTATTCAATGGCCTAATGGAATGGGATACCTTTGAAATGAACCTTTTGGACTTTGATGAACGGATTGGATGGATTTGTATACTTTGATGGACTGCTTTGTGATGGATTAGACACTTCGATGGATTTGGTATCATAGTATGGATGATGGTGATGGTATGGATGGACCCTTTTTTTGGATTGAAATCTTACTCATGCAAGCGAAGCCTAGCCGGACACTGCCCCATTGTGATTCATTTGAGTCAGGCAAGACACCACTTGGCTGAGAATTTTAGTCAAAGGATGATCACCTGTGCTGGGAAGTAATTCTTTTGCCATCTATAGGTTGGATTTTTGAGGTGGATGTACACCACTGGGTACTACTTTGACACTTTGGGTACCAACTTTCGCTGGCTATTCCATGCAACTTTGTTTTAGCAGGGCCCGTCATCCTGCGCATATCCGCCGCAATGTATTGGGTAAGGGAGGGCAACAACATAATTTCCTGCGGTACATTGGACCGATGTATGCTATCATTTATATTGATTCATTATTGTATTTCTATTTTTGCACTGTTGCCTAGTCCTTCTACCTTTGTTGATCTATTAATCATGCTTATCGTCCTCATTCCATTTGATTCATACATATTGAGTTTTATATATATTGTTCTTGCAAGGTTTTCGGACCACACTTTCTTTTACCTTGGTGCTGTAGATAGTGGACCCCCTTTCTCTTTCCCAAAGGGTAAGGCGTACTTCAAGACGCAAAGCACTGCTAAGTATGAGTGGGTCTGTGGGGACACAACTTGAGTCACCAAGGCTTTGAGAGAGCAGCATGCGATCTCGTGGAGGGATCATTTCAGATTCTTAGCTTTTGTGATATTGAAATTATTGTAATAAACATATGGTTACTTTTACTTTGCAACTTGAAGATGTAGTTGAGACTTGTTCATGGATAAAAAAATCGGCCACCACGTAGCGTGGCGGCCGATATATCGGCCGTCGCACCCGTGGCGGCCCGTAGCGGCCACTACTCAAGCGTGGCGGCCGATACCGTGGCCGGGGGGGGGGGGGGGGGGGGGGGGGGGGGGGGGGTATAAAACCCCTTTTTGGACGAAAAACCCATCTTCTCCTTCACTTGCTGCTATGTTTTCTTCCTCTTTTCCATTTTCTTCCTCCTAAGTGGTCCCAAGTGTCTCCTAAGTGGATTTTCTCAAGATTTCTTGCCACCAAATCACCAACATTCAACTATTCAAAGGATTTTAAAGATTCTAAACAAGAATCTTCATCTAGGTATGTGACTTTTTTTCAACTTTTGAGATTATCACTCGCTAACTACTAGTCTACTATAAATCACAATATAATGGCATCATTGGCTTGTTTTATTGTAGATCCATGCATCCTTTTGATCTTGTATGCATATCTTTTGTTTTTTTTTTTTTTAATATTGTTATTTTTATTTTCGGATTTAAGTTATTTAAAAAAAAAACCATTATCACTTATGGAAAACTCATGAAACAACTTGAAAATAGCTTCATATTGTTAGATCTATGGTTCCCATAGATCATTCCAACATATAATGCTTGTTTTTCAATTTTTTTTCCTTTTTTTATTTTCGGGTTTTTTTATATTTGTAAAAAAAAAATTATTTTTAGTAATTGTATGCCAATCAAATGTCTTGAAAAGGGCTCCTAGATTATAGATCTATGTTTCCCATAGATCATTCCAACATATAATGCTTGTTTTTCAATTTTTTTCCTTTTTTTATTTTCGGATTTCTTTTTTATTTGTAAAAAAAAATTATTTTTAATAATTGAATGCCAATCAAATGTCTTGAAAAGGGCTCCTAGATTATAGATCTATGTTTCCCATAGATCATTCCAACATATAATGCTTGTTTTTCAATTTTTTTCCTTTTTTTATTTTCGGATTTCTTTTATTTTTGTAAAAAAAAATTATTTTTAGTAATTGTATGCCAATCAAATGTCTTGAAAAGGGCTTCTAGATTATAGATCTATGTTTCCCATAGATCATTCCAACATATAATACCTATTTTTCAATTTTTTTCCTTTTTTTATTTTTGGATTTCTTTTATTTTTGTAAAAAAAATTATTTTTAGTAATTGAATGCCAATCAAATGTCTTGAAAAGGGCTTCTAGATTATAGATCTATGTTTCCCATAGATCATTCCAACATATAATACCTATTTTTCAATTTTTTCCTTTTTTTATTTTCGGATTTTTTTATTTTTGTAAAAAAAAAATATTTTTAGTAATTGAATGCCAATTAAATGTCAAGACAAGAGAATGATTCTTAAGTGTTAGATATATGTTTCCTCTAACATGTTTTTTTGTTTTTATAATTTTTAACATACTACTTGTTCATTATTTTTGGATTTTTTTTACATCAAAAATTATTTTTAGTAATGGAATGCCAATTAAATGTCAAGAGAATGATTCTTAAGTGTTAGATATATGTTTCCTCTAACATGTTTTGTTGTTTTTTTAATTTTTAAAATACTACTTGTTCATATTTATAGGTATTCAGTCTTCTATTGTGCATTTGTGTTTGCCAATTAATTTTTGAAAATGCCTCGTGATATTGATCCCGCATAGAGCTTTGGTGAGGCAGTTGAGAACAACAGGTTAAAAATCAAATGCAAGTTTTATGAGAAAGTGACCAATGGGGGCATTACAAGATTCAAGCACCATTTGGGCCACATTTCTGGTAATGTTGCTGGCTGTACCGAAGCACCAAGGGAAGTCAGGGAACAAATGAAAGCTTTGGTTAGCCAAAGCAAAGCTAAAAAGGTAGAGATAAAAGAAAAGAGGCAGCAAGATGTTGATGCTGCCCGTTATGATGTATTTGGGGATGAAGGTTTTGATGATGAAGATGCACAGATGGAGGTTGCACGCCGAGAGTCCATCATGAGTCATCAAGAAGAATATGAACGTCGTGCATTTGCTGGAAGCAGCAAAAATTATGATGCAGGGGGCTCATCTGCTGTGCCAAGCAAGGGCAAGGGCATTGCGGGGGCAATGCGTAGGGCATTTAGCACCTGGGAACGGGATGTTGATGTAGAAATTATTTCTACTAGAAGAGCAGCTCCTCCCTCTGTTGATCCTCTAGCACATAGAAAAGAGGGAGCTAAACAACCAAATATAGCAAGTGTTATGAAAGGGGCAATGAAGTCTGCAAGAGATAGGTTAGCCAAAGCTACAGCGAAATGGCTAATTCACAAGAACATACCACCTACAGCAATAGATTCCCCTTATTTCCAAACAATTCTTGATGTTGCCGCCGAAGCTGGGCGGGGAATACAGTCGCCCTCTGTTTATGATGTGGGCACTAAATATCTCGAAGATGAATATAAAGAAATAAAGGCATGGGTGGAGACCTTTAGGCCCATGTGGCAACAGAATGAAGTCACCATTATGTGTGATGGGTGGACCAGCGGCACACAAACACAATTAATAAACTTTTTGGTACATTCAGTCTCTGGGTGTGTTTTTGTGAAGTCCGTGGATGCATCTGAGCATAGACGGACAGCTAAATATATATACACTCTTATGGACAAGGTTGTAGAGACTGTGGGAGAGGAGCATGTTGTATAGATGGTTACAGATAATGGCGCCAATTTCAAGGCAGTCGGTGTGATGTTGGAGAAAAAGAGGCCTCATCTGTTTTGGACTCCATGTGCAGCACACTGAATAGATCTCATTATGGAAGAGATTGGAAGGAAGAAGAAAATTACTGAAGTTATCAAGGCATGTAAAAGCATTACCAGATTTATTTATGATCATTCATGACTTTTGAGCTTGATGAAAAGATTCACAAATAATCATGCCTTGATTCGTCCGGGATCAACTAGGTTTGCTACCCATTTCATTGCGATGGAGAGCCTTGTAAGGTTTAGAACAGAGCTGATTCAGATGTTTGCATCAGAAGAATGGCTTCGTTCAAAGTGGGGCAATGCAACAAGTGGTCCGGAATTTGAGATCCCTAACTTGATGAGGGACAATAAGTTTTGGAAGAAAGTGTCTAATTTATTAAAGGTTTATGAGCCTTTAGTTAGAGTGTTGCAGCTTGTAGATGGTGATGACAAGCCAACAATGGGATATATATATATATGAAGCAATGGATCGGGCTAAGCAAGCTATCATGGAAAATGTTAGATATCATGAAGAATATATACAGATTATTGATAGACGGTGGGTTGACCAGCTGCACCATCCATTGCATGCTGCAGGTACTCAATAGTTATATCTATATTTGATGCTTTTAAAGCAAGCTATCATTCTTTGATTGATGTTTAATCATTTTGAATTTCAACTTGTTTTCAATGTAGGTTATTTCCTTAATCCCGAATTCTACTACCCCAATGCCCAACAACACAGCGATGTAATAGAGACGGAGTTGAGGGTAGGATTAAGGCAAGTGTTGAGTAAATTATTGGGAATTGATGATTCCATCAACGCCATTCAAGAGGTGAGTTAGTGATTGAGATTTGAGATGACATATCACATATGTATATGCAGATATGCTTAAGATAGGTTCGTTAAACCTTTAATGATTTATTCCTAATTTTCACATTGTAGATATCTACATACACACAAAGGAAAGGAGGCTTTGCTGACCCAATCACACAAAGGGCGATTGGAAAAATGACACCTAATATGAATATGATAACAAAAGACCTAATCACCCAACCTAATAGTCTTTTGTTATTTATCTCTCAATTGATAGGAAGGACTTAAGGAATATCTAATTTTATTTGTTTATTTTGAATCTCAGCTGATTGGTGGATGAATTTTGGAGAGGATACTCCAAATCTAAGAAAAGCGGCTGTTCGCATCCTTAGTCAAGTAACAACTTCATCAAACTGTGAAAGGAATTGGAGCACTTTCTCCTTGATCCACACAAAGTCCAGGAATCGGCTTACCATGCAAAAACTCAACAAGCTTGTGTATTGTCATTACAATTTAAAGTTGAGAAACAGAACGAGAGAAAGGAAGGAAAGGGATAGTCTGAACTATTGTCCTATTAGTTTGGATCACATATTCAGAGAGGACGATCCCTTGCTCCCATGGATAGCCGAGATAGAGGATCCATTGCTAGATTCAGATCCTGGCTTTCAGGAGGAGGTTAGAAATTTGCTTGATGAAGAAATGGATGAGGCAGGGGGTGCCCCACTTGGAGGAGAAGGCACAAGTGCACAGCCGCACCCACAATCTAGAGGGAAAGAACCTGCTATTCCTGCTCATGTTGTGTCATCTTCTGAGAGGACGAGTACCACCGTCTCTTCGAGTAGCCATGGTGGAAGAGATGGGGGAGATGGAGCAGGAGACACTAGTGGGACAGGTGCTACTAGTGAATACTACCAACATGATCAGGAAGATGTCATTCCTGTAGAGGAGGTACAAGACTTTCCGGAAAGAATGGAAGGAAATCGTGGTTATCAACGGCGTCGGAGAGTCTCACCACCTGCTCCACATGCTCCTGGAGGTAGTAGTAATGAACAAGGAAATATGGGTGGAGGCGTTGGAGGACAACAAGCAGCATCATGAACTGGTTCGTGGAACCCTAGTTACAGTGGACAAGGACCCTCGCAGTATTTTCCATATGGTCAACTGCAACAAGGAGACGAACAGTCTTCTATTTCAGGGTCCTACTCATATGGTGACTACGGTGAAACACAATATAATAGATATCCACCTCCTCCAAGTTATGATGATGCAGGCCATGCGGCTACCACCTTCTTTGGATTGGTGGATCCCAATTTTTATCAATATCAAATGCAATATGATGCCAATACAAATGATAACACAGATGGGGATGAGGATAACAGTGCCTTGAATCTTGGTAGACGATCCTTTTGGTGGTGACTGTAAGACCCCGACCCGAGAGACCTCGTTTAGAGTGGATTAAGTTGTGTTTTAGTTTTAAGTGTGTTTAGTGGTTTTGGATTAGTTGGGGATTAGAATAGCTTTTATGATAGCTTTGGGGGAATTTGGAGAGCCTTTTTATTTGTGGGACCCTTTGGGGGTTCTTGTTAGGATTTGTGTGAGATTGGGGGTTTACCGATGATTTCCAAGAATCGTGATTTTAACCCCATTGGACTTATCTTGTTAATCCCTACAACTTTCATGTTGACATCGTTTTCATTCGAGGACCTTAAACCCGATTTTTCACTAATTGAGGGCAAAATGGTCTTTTTACCCAAAATCTGGACACCGATTTCAATGTCACCAAAATGTGCAAAATATATACTTTTTGGAAACTAGAAATTTTGCCGAGCAACTTTGTCTTCTTCGTCGAATTCGTTTGAAGCCCCGAAAACCATGTTTTGAGCCCGAGAAGTCTTTTAAGTTGTGGGCCCCACTCCCACTTACTATATATAGAAAGCTTCTTCTTCTTTTTCCCATTTCTGGCAAAAACCCTAGAGGAGAAGAGAAATCCCAGCCCTAAGGGTTTTCCCTTACCTTTTCTTGCTTCTTCATCTTCAATCCCCCACTAAACTAGTGCTAATGGAAAATTAGTTGCTATAATCTTCTTCCTCATCTCAAGGTCTTTATCTTGACACCATTTTTGAAGAAAACCGCCCACTCCAAAACTTGCTTTGGACAACACCTTGCTTTTTGAAGAACTTCCTTGTAAGTGATCTTCCTAAAAGTTTTATATCTTGTTTGTTTAGCCCTAGGGTAGCTCTATTTCAATTATTGGAAAATTCCGTCTTGTTTTACTTGGATTTTGTTGATCTAGGGTTTGGATTTGGGGGTTTTGTGCATAGGTGTTTGATTGGGGGCCTAAGAGGTGATTAGAGCTCGAATTGATTTGCAATTGGAACCAAGGCAAGTGGATGAAATGATTCTTATGTGTTATATCATATTTTCTGCAAAAATCTTGATTTGTCTTCATTAATGGTTTTAATGATTTATCATGTTTGATGGTTTAGTCTTATTGATTTTGAATGATGATTTGATGAGATAATGAGGTCAAGGAATAGCCCAATTGTTCGTGAAGATATGTATGGAAGAAGGGGAAAGAAAGGAAATGGATAGGAGTTGGACAAGAGAAGAATTCAACCAAAGGGGTTGAGATTCGTTACAGGACCGATCGATCGCCCATCAGGTCCGATCGATCGGACTGTAAATAACTGAGAGGGTTTGCAGGACCGATCGATCGCCCATCAGGTCCGATCGATCGGACTGTAAATAACTGAGAGGGTTATCAGGACCGATCGATCGCCCATCAGGTCCGATCGATCGGACTGTAAATAACTGGAAGCAATTCAGGACCGATCGATCGGCCAAGGAGCCCGATCGATCGGACTGAAATGAGATGAACTGTAAATTAAGAGAATTGTGGGACTATTTTCCAGATTCATTCCAAGCCCATACTCAAGTCCAATTCAGCTCTATCCCTTATCTTCTTATTTGAAGGCATTGAACCTATAATGATGCATTTAAACCCATGAATGAATTGGGTAAATTGCAAAGGGTTGTAGTGGGGAGGTATTATTTGGAGCCCCATTGTTATTTAGGGACTTGTAAGGCATTGCATGAAGTCCGAAGGAAGGAGGAACCTCATCATGGAGATTCCATGAGGTTTTCTAGATTGACCAATGTGTATAAGGACCCAGAATGTCCCTAACTCTTAAAGAGTACCAAAATTACATCATGATTGACATACGGGACCCTATTCACACTGATTCAATTCTAGAAACCCCATTGTTAGCCTGTAAAGGTATGGAAAACTATTTGTATTCGAATTTCAACCAAACTCCTATTTTGGGATTTCAACCCATATGATTCGACTAGACTATTTCAAGAGTACTAGAAGAGATGTGCTTAGCTTTTGCTAACCGGTATATGTCAACTTGAGGTGAATGTGTATTTTGCGCATCTTGGCACCCCGTTTCTTACTGTGCATGTGATTTGATTTATCGTATTTGACCTATGAGTCGGCACCACTGAGCTTGGACGACCTCGTCGGTTTGATCCACCGACTTGGGGTTCCTTCCCCTCCTGATAGTCAGCTGCAGTCTGGAATGTGCAGAGTTTTTACCCGGTTCGCTACCGTGGTCCCGCAGAGTATATATATATGTATATTATAGTATTTATCATTGTCCCTCCTCACCTTGTGTGACTGAGGTCAATGATCCTGTTAGGGTATGCGCTCTCTTCACTTCGGTGAGAGAGGATATAGCTTTGTGTGGGTTGCCATCTTGACAGTTCCTTATCCTTGGTACCTCTACTGTTTTATATCGTCCATGTTGTTGTTTAACAAATGATGCATTATTTCTTATGAAATTCATTATTTATACGCAGGTTTTCTTAACTCTTGCATAGTATCATTGTTTTATTATTGTTATATCTTTTCACCCACCTGCCAGACCGTCGTGTCTGATCCATTTATTTTGGTACTCAGGTCCCGAGCTCATTGCCATTGAGGAGGAGCCGGAGGAGGCGGTCGGTGAACCGCAACGAGTGATTGAGTGGCAAGCCGATGATGTCATGTAGACATTCGGCCTTGCCTTGAGAACGATACACTTTGGGAATTATAACATCTTTATTTTAGGTTTCATTTGGTTGTACGGTCTTTGTTGACCGTTATCTTGGGGCATTAATCAACTGATATTTTGTAAATATACTTAACTTTACTTTTGGGGAAATATGCTTATGATCATTGCTCATTCTGATATCTTGTTATGTTAATCATAAATCAGTCTTGCTTATGGATTTGAATAGTACTAATATGGTTTGCTATACGCTTCCGCAATCTTGAGAATATGTTTGATATGGTTATATGTGAGATGATGTGTAAAGATAATCCTCACCGCGGAACCCTGTGGGAAATCACGTGCACGGATAAATATTCTTTTAATTCCGTGTGCGGTTTAGCCAAAGAGATGCACGTGGCGCGGCATCACCCCACCCGTGTCCCGATTCCCGGACTCGGATCCTCCCTTTCCCCTAGTTTCCCGGTCCGGGGTCGCGACAGGACTGGTATCAGAGCGGGACATGTTTCAGGCAATTAAAAGAAACTAGAAATCTTAAGTACGTGGCGAGGATTCGTTAGATAGAATCGTGTGAGCAATGTGTGACCACCCTGTACTTGATTTATATGTGCTAACAAATTGTTTTGCAGCGTTATGCCACCTCGCAAAAGAACTGCAAACAGTAATCACGTTGCCAGTAACAGTGAGAATACAGAGCCTATTGGAGAGGAACCACAAGACAACAACATGCAGAACCAATTCCAACAGATGATGCAGGCTATGATAGACCAACAACGCCAGGCCAATGAGAATCAGGCTAGGCTCCAAGCACAAGCATATGAGACACAGACCAGATTGCAAGAACAGCTGCTTAAGAAAGACGAGGATCATGCTAGGGAGATAGCTCAAATGCAGGCACAGTTGTTGGGGATATTGGAGAGGAGACCGGAACCAGTCCCAATTGCACCACCTGGTCCGGTGAATATTAGAGGGAATGATCCTAATGTGTTGTATGAGCGGTTCAGGAAGAGAGGACCGAAAGAATTTTTGGGGACTGAGGATCCAATGGCAGCAGATGATTGGCTTGAGCACACCGAAAACATATTTGAGATCTTCATATGTACCGGTGTAGAACGTGTACAGCTTGCAGCCTCTATGTTTGTGGGTTTAGCAGATATTTGGTGGAAGACCGTCAAGGCATAATACAGGACAATGGTTGATGCAGAAGCTTGGGCTAGCTTCAAGAAACAGTTTGGAGAGAAATATGTACCTACACATGTCAAGAGACAAAAGGCAGTAGAATTTCACCAACTTGTGCAAGGAAACATGACAGTCCTCGAATACCTCACCAAATTTGAGAGATTGTCAAGGTATGCACCGGAGTTGGTAGACACAGAGGAGAAGAAGATAACCAAGTTCCTTGAGGGACTTCACCCGATTATTGAGAGGGATGCTACCGGGGTTGTACCACCCGTTACCTTTGAAGAAGCTGTCAAGAGAGCATACAAATTTGAGAACTTCCACAACAAGATCATCAAGAACCAAGGAAAGAGTCAAGGCCAGCAGCAGAACTATCAACAAAGGAACAACCAGAACAAGAGGCCAAGACAAGAGCAGAATGCACAAAATCAAGGAGTTTGTATCCTATTGTGGAAAATATCATGGGAATGCCCAATGTCGTTCTATCACAGGGGCATGTTTTAGATGTGGTTCATTGGACCACCAGATGAGGGATTGCCCAAGGCCAGATAGACAGAATAGACAGCAGCAGGGAGTACAGCGTCAGGCACCACCTCAGAATGCGTTAGTAGTTCAAAATCAAGCAAGGCCACTACAACAACAGGCACCTCAGCCACAGTTTAGGCCACAGCAACAAACAGGCCCGTCAGCAAGGGCAGAATCAAAATCAGAATCAGCGTCCTCAGAATCAGAACAGGAATGCACAACAAGGCAGGCAACAGCAAGGACAAAACAGGCCACCACAGAGGGCACAACTCTATGTTGTCAATAGAGCTGATGCAGAGGCTGAAGGCAATGTAGTGGAAGGTACACTTCTCGTCTGTGGTTTCGATGCTAAGGTTTTATTTGACCCTGGCTCTACTCACTCATTCCTATCTCCAAAATTTGCTAAGTTGATTGATATGCATGCTAGAGAGTTGAGTTTCATTCTGACTGTGACTACCCCTTTAGGTAAGGAAGTTGTTTGTAGAACTTTTTACCCTAGTTGTCCAGTCATGATAGGAGAAGTAATATTACCGGCAGATCTCATTTTATTAGAGATGCAGGATTTTGATGTCATCCTAGGGATGGATTGGTTAGCAGGGTACCATGCTACGATGGATTGTTTCCATAAAACCCTAACTTTTAAGTTAGAGGAGACCCAAGCAGGGGTGTTGTTTCAGGGAGAGAGGAGTAATTCTGGTGCAGGATTTATTTCAGCATTGAAGGCTGATAGACTTCTAAGAAGTGGTTGTGAGGGTTATTTGGCGTTTATCACGGAGGATAAACGGTCCCAAGGGGTGGAGGAGATCCCAATTGTTTGTGAAGTTTCCGGATGTTTTCCCGGAGGAGATACCAGGATTGCCACCCATTAGAGAGATAGACTTCACTATTGAGTTGTTACCGGGGACCGCTCCGATATCTATCGCACCTTACAGAATGGCCCCGGCAGAATTGGGAGAGTTGAAGATGCAATTGCAAGAACTTTTGAACAAAGGTTTTGTGAGACCTAGTGTGTCACCGTGGGGAGCACCAGTTTTGTTTGTAAAGAAGAAGGATGGTTCCATGAGAATGTGTATTGACTATAGAAGATTGAACCAAGTGACCATCAAAAACAAATATCCATTGCCAAGGATAGATGAACTGTTTGATCAGTTGCAAGGAGCTGCTTACTTTTCGAAGATTGATTTGAGGTCAGGCTACCATCAGTTGAGAGTTAGAGACTCAGATGTACCAAAAACAGCCTTTCGGACAAGATATGGACACTATGAGTTTCTAGTGATGCCATTTGGTTTGACTAATGCACCGGCAGTTTTCATGGCATTGATGAACAAAATATTTGCGGAGTATTTGGATCAGTTTACAGTGGTGTTTATTGATGATATTTTAGTGTATTCCAAGACTAAAGAAGAGCACGAAGAACATTTGAGGATAGCACTCCAGCTTTTGAGGGAGAATCAGTTGTTTGCAAAACTTAGTAAGTGTGAATTTTGGTTGGACCAAGTCACATTTTTGGGTCATATCATCTCCAAAGAAGGATTATCAGTGGACCCGTCCAAGATTGAGGCAGTCATGAATTGGGATAGACCGAAGAATGCATCAGAAATCAGGAGTTTTCTTGGATTGGCAGGATATTATCGGAGGTTTGTACAAGGATTTTCGTCGATTGCGTCACCTTTGACGAAGTTGACAAGGAAGAATGCACCATATGTTTGGACGGACAAGTGTGAGGCTAGTTTCCAAGAGCTGAAGAAGAAATTGACTACAGCTCCAGTCCTCACTTTGCCATCTGGGAGCGGCGGTTTTACCATTTTTACCGATGCTTCTAATGTTGGGCTTGGATGCGTGCTAATGCAAGATGGGAAGGTAGTTGCATATGGGTCACGGCAGTTGAAAGATCATGAGAAGAACTATGCAACACATGATCTCGAGTTGGCCGCAGTTGTTTTAGCTTTGAAGATGTGGAGACACTACCTCTATGGAGAGAAGTTTGAGGTTCACTCCGATCACCGTAGCCTACAGTACTTGTTTTCTCAGAAGGAGTTGAACATGAGGCAGAGGAGATGGATGGAATATATTAAAGACTATGATTTTCCAATCAAGTATCACCCGGGAAAAGCGAATGTAGTTGCAGATGCCTTGAGCAGAAAGTCGGTGAGCATGGCGAGTCTTCGGGGGACTTATGTTGTACAACAGTTAGAGGAGATGAGAGTAGATTTTCAGCCACTAAGAGAGGGTGTCATGTTAGCAAACATGTCAGTGTCAGAGCCTTCGTTCATTCAGAAGATCAAAGAGAATCAGTTACAAGACCCAGAGTTGGCTAAAATTTCTGAACACTTAGCAGATCGTCCGGATTTTCGTGTTGTAGATGGAGTTTTGTATTACCGAGACCGTCTGTGTGTGCCTAACTTGGAGGACTTGAGGAATGATATCATGTCTGAGGCTCACAATACCAAGTACTTCCATACACCCGGGCAGTACGAAAATGTATCAGAATTTGAAGGGCAGATTTTGGTGGAATAACATGAAGAGAGAGATAGCAGCTTTCGTCTCTCGTTGTATGACATGTCAGTTGATCAAGGCAGAACACCAGAAGCCTCCAGGGTTACTACGACCATTAGAGATTCCGGAATGGAAATGGGAGCATATTACCATGGACTTCATATCGGGTTTACCGAAGACTAGTAAGGGCAATGATGCTATTTGGGTCATAGTGGACCGTCTCACCAAGTCAGCTCATTTCCTACCGATGAAGACCGGAAAGAAAATGCATATGTTACCGTTGGCACAGTTGTTTGTCACAGAAATTGTCAGTCGTCATGGACAGCCAGTTTCCATCACATCCGATAGAGATAGCAGATTTGTCTCGAGATTTTGGAAGACATTGCATGAGTCTATGGGTACGAAGTTACAGTTCAGCACGGCCTATCACCCACAGACTGATGGCCAGTCAGAAAGGACAATTCAGACACTTGAGGATATGCTTCGAGCTTGTGTGTTAGATTTCAAGACTCAGTGGGATGAAGCCTTACCGTTGTGTGAGTTCGCTTACAACAACAGTTTCCACTCGAGTATCGGTATGGCACCTTTTGAGGCTTGTATGGCAGAAGGTGTAGAACACCTGTTTGTTGGGAAGAAGTTGGTACTCGCAGTTTTCCATGGACCGACCATTGTTAGTGAGACAAGTGACAAGGTCAAGTTGATCCAAGAACGTCTGAAAGTGGCTCAGAGTAGACAGAAGAGTTATGCAGACTCTCACAGAAGGGATTTACAGTTCAAAGAAGGAGATAAGGTTTTCTTGAAAGTGTCACCCACTCGTGGAACTTTGAGGTTTGGACAGAAGGGCAAATTGTCTAGGAGGTACATTGGACCGTATGACATTGTGAGTAGGATTGGTGATGTGGCTTACAGGTTAGCCTTACCACCTGAGCTCTCCGGCGTACACAATGTGTTCCATGTGTCTATGTTGAAGAAATACGTTCCAGACAGACTACACATACTCCGTTATGAGCCGTTAGAAATTCGAGAAGATGCGACCTATGTTGAGAAGCCTAAGCAGATCATTGACACCAAGGAACAAGAATTGAGAACTCGGACTATTCAGTGGGTCAAGGTACTTTGGAGAATCATGGACCGGAAGAAGCAACTTGGGAATTACGGGATCAAGTTCAGAAGAAGTACCCACATCTTCTACCGGAGGTGAGTTTTAATTTCCATTTGGAGGACCAAATGTCCTAAGGGGTGGAGGATGTAAGACCCCGACCCGAGAGACCTCGTTTAGAGTTGATTAAGTTGTGTTTTAGTTTTAAGTGTGTTTAGTGGTTTTTGGATTAGTTGGGGATTAGAATAGCTTTTATGATAGCTTTGGGGAATTTGGAGAGCCTTTTTATTTGTGGGACCCTTTGGGGGTTCTTGTTAGGAATTGTGTGAGATTGGGGGTTTACCGATGATTTCCAAGAATCGTGTTTTAACCCCATTGGACTTATCTTGTTAATCCCTACAACTTTCATGTTGACATCGTTTTCATTCGAGGACCTTAAACCCGATTTTTCACTAATTGAGGGCAAAATGGTCTTTTTACCCAAAATCTGGACACCGATTTCAATGTCACCAAAATGTGCAAAATATATACTTTTTGGAAACTAGAAATTTTGCCGAACTTTGTCTTCTTCGTCGAATTCGTTTGAAGCCCCGAAAACCATGTTTTGAGCCCGAGAAGTCTTTAAGTTGTGGGCCCCACTCCCACTTACTATATATAGAAAGCTTCTTCTTCATTTTTCCCATTTCTGGCAAAAACCCTAGAGGAGAAGAGAAATCCCAGCCCTAAGGGTTTTCCCTTACCTTTTCTTGCTTCTTCATCTTCAATCCCCCACTAAACTAGTGCTAATGGAAAATTAGTTGCTATAATCTTCTTCCTCATCTCAAGGTCTTCATCTTGACACCATTTTTGAAGAAAACCGCCCACTCCAAAACTTGCTTTGGACAACACCTTGCTTTTTGAAGAACTTCCTTGTAAGTGATCTTCCTAAAAGTTTTATATCTTGTTTGTTTAGCCCTAGGGTAGCTCTATTTCAATTATTGGAAAATTCCGTCTTGTTTTACTTGGATTTTGTTGATCTAGGGTTTGGATTTGGGGGTTTTGTGCATAGGTGTTTGATTGGGGGCCTAAGAGGTGATTAGAGCTCGAATTGATTTGCAATTGGACCCAAGGCAAGTGGATGAAATGATTCTTATGTGTTTTATCATATTTTCTGCAAAAATCTTGATTTGTCTTCATTAATGGTTTTAATGATTTATCAGTTTGATGGTTTAGTCTTATTGATTTTGAATGATGATTTGATGAGATAATGAGGTCAAGGAATAGCCCAATTGTTCGTGAAGATATGTATGGAAGAAGGGGAAAGAAAGGAAATGGATAGGAGTTGGACAAGAGAAGAATTCAACCAAAGGGGTTGAGATTCGTTACAGGACCGATCGATCGCCCATCAGGTCCGATCGATCGGACTGTAAATAACTGAGAGGGTTTGCAGGACCGATCGATCGCCCATCAGGTCCGATCGATCGGACTGTAAATAACTGAGAGGGTTATCAGGACCGATCGATCGCCCATCAAGTCCGATCGATCGGACTGTAAATAACTGGAAGCAATTCAGGACCGATCGATCGGCCAAGGAGCCCGATCGATCGGACTGAAATGAGATGAACTGTAAATTAAGAGAACTGTGGGACTATCTTCCAGATTCATTCCAAGCCCATACTCAAGTCCAATTCAGCTCTATCCCTTATCTTCTTATTTGAAGGCATTGAACCTATAATGATGCATTTAAACCCATGAATGAATTGGGTAAATTGCAAAGGGTTGTAGTGGGGAGGTATTATTTGGAGCCCCATTGTTATTTAGGGACTTGTAAGGCATTGCATGAAGTCCGAAGGAAGGAGGAACCTCATCATGGAGATTCTATGAGATTTTCTAGATTGACCAATGTGTATAAGGACCCGGAATATCCTTAACTCTTAAAGAGTACCAAAATTACATCATGATTGACATACGGGACCCTATTCACACTGATTCAATTCTAGAAACCCCATTGTTAGCCTGTAAAGGTATGGAAAACTATTTGTATTCGAATTTCAACCAAACTCCTATTTTGGGATTTCAACCCATATGATTCGACTAGACTATTTCAAGAGTACTAGAAGAGATGTGCTTAGCTTTTGCTAACCGGTATATGTCAACTTGAGGTGAATGTGTATTTGCGCATCTTGGCACCCCGTTTCTTACTGTGCATGTGATTTGATTTATCGTATTTGACCTATGAGTCGGCACCACTGAGCTTGGACGACCTCGTCGGTTTGATCCACCGACTTGGAGTTCCTTCCCCTCCTGATAATCAGCTGCAGTCTGGAATGTGCAGAGTTTTTACCCGGTTCGCTACCGTGGTCCCGCAGAGTATATATATATGTATATTATAGTATTTATCATTGTCCCTCCTCACCTTGTGTGACTGAGGTCAATGATCCTGTTAGGGTATGCGCTCTCTTCACTTCGGTGAGAGAGGATATAGCTTTGTGTGGGTTGCCATCTTGACAGTTCCTTATCCTTGGTACCCTACTGTTTTATATCGTCCATGTTGTTTAACAAATGATGCATTATTTCTTATGAAATTCATTATTTATAAGTAGGTTTTCTTAACTCTTGCATAGTATCATTGTTTTATTATTGTTATATCTTTTCACCCACCTGCCAGACCGTCGTGTCTGATCCATTTATTTTGGTACTCAGGTCCCGAGCTCATTGCCATTGAGGAGGAGCCGGAGGAGGCGGTCGGTGAACCGCAACGAGTGATTGAGTGGCAAGCCGATGATGTCATGTAGACATTCGGCCTTGCCTTGAGAACGATACACTTTGGGAATTATAACATCTTTATTTTAGGTTTCATTTGGTTGTACGGTCTTTGTTGACCGTTATCTTGGGGCATTAATCAACTGATATTTTGTAAATATACTTAACTTTACTTTTGGGGAAATATGCTTATGATCATTGCTCATTCTGATATCTTGTTATGTTAATCATAAATCAGTCTTGCTTATGGATTTGAATAGTACTAATATGGTTTGCTACACGCTTCCGCAATCTTGAGAATATGTTTGATATGGTTATATGTGAGATGATGTGTAAAGATAATCCTCACCGCGGAACCCTGTGGGAAATCACGTGCACGGATAAATATTCTTTTAATTCCGTGTGCGGTTTAGCCAAAGAGATGCACGTGGCGCGGCATCACCCCACCCGTGTCCCGATTCCCGGACTCGGATCCTCCCTTTCCCCTAGTTTCCCGGTCCGGGGTCGCGACAGTGACCAAGGTATTCCTACTTCCTTCACTTACTCTCTACTCTGTCATTTTTAAATTGGTGTTGACTGTTGACTGTTGATTGATGTTTATTTTGATCATTTCATAGTTCATTCACTTGATTGAATTTGAACCTTGAATGTTGAAGTATTGATATTTGATATTTTGATTGTTCAATATTCACTAATGAGTAATGACTAATGAGTAATTGAGTAATGAGTAATGAGTAATGACCTAACTCTTAAGTCTTATGCAATTATGCCTTTATTTCATGTTCTACTTTTTTTTTATGAGCTTAAAATTACTTTCTAAGTTAGTATGACTAAGAAACATGAATACATGTGAAAAAACTAATAATTACTACTATTTTCTATTTATACAGCAATACAGGACTTCATATATTGAGGGCACCGCTACACCCACTTTTCTTACTTTTGCAAAAGAACCACATATTTTTTCATTTTACAATTTTCTGGATTTTCTGGAATTTTTTTAGATTTTTTGGGCGATTATTTCAAATCGCCCCGCTACGCCGCTACGTATCCCCCGCTTCGTAGCGTTTTGGCGGCGGGCCGCTACACCCGCCGCTACCGCTATTTTCATCCTTGGACTTGTTTTCCCTATTTGATATATGTGGCTTGATGCCTATGATGGATTGTGCATGAATAGCTTCCATTTGTTGATCTATTGCTTCCACTTAAATGTTGTTATGAATTGAGGGAAAAGTTTTAAATTGTCCTCACAGCAGACTACGATCATGGATGTCACCGCCTCAAAATTCAAACTTCTATGTTGTTATGGGAATCTGGGTTTGGGGGCGTGACAGATTTTATCCCTAGCAACAAAGTTCAATTAGTCATTATACCAAATGGATGTAAAGAATGCATTTCTCCATGGGGACTTGAAGGAAGAGGTTTATATAGATCCTCCATCAGGATTTGTGGTCATATGGCAGGAAAATAAAGTGTGTTTTCTTAAAAACTAAAACAATCACCCCGAGCCATAATCAAATTTGGATTTATAAGCTGTCATGCAAGTTTTACTGTTTTTATAAATAGGAAAAACATGAAAGTTGTTATACTTTTGGTATATGTTGGTGACATAATTGTTACAGGAGATGATGAAGGTGAAATTTTCAGAATAAAAAGTTTCCACAAAACAGAGTTTGAGATCAAGGAACTAGGATTACTAAAATATTTCCTAGGGATTGAAGTGACAAGGTCAAAGAGTGGAATTGTCAAATCACAAAGAAAATATATCCTTGATCTTCTTGAGAAAACAGGGAAACTAGGTGCAAAGCAAACAGACACATCGATAGAGCAGAACCATGGTCTACACTTTAAAAGTAAGGAATTGCTTAAAGATAAAAGGATGTATCAAAAATTTGTGGGAAAGCTAATTTATCTCAGTATTACGAGGCCTGGTATTTCTTATGTTGTGGGTTTGGTGAGTCAGTTTATGCATGCTCCAAGAACTAATCATTTATCAACAGTGCATAGAATTCTTAAATATTTGAAAGGATCAGCAGGTCAAGGAATTCTATACTGATGCAGAAAGACCTCAGGCCACATGTGTAGGGCCCAAGTTAATTTAGGAATTTTATTTCACTAATTATCTAGCATTAGTTTTTTCAATTTTATTTAAAGAGTTGTAATTAGAATTAGGTTTCCAATTCTATTAGGATTCTTAATTTATTTCCTAAGTTAGATTATTAGGTTTCTTAGCCACCAAGTCTTCTCTTATTTATATCTCATTGTAAAGATTGAAATTATAGAGAGATTTGATTAATAGAATTTGGATTTTATCCCTGAGATGCATCCTTATTATTGTCTCTGCGGAGACGTGCTGACGTGCTTCGGCACTTTCACGTAATCCCTAACCCTAGGGCCTGCATTAGTTGATATCAGAGTTGCCTAGCTAAGCAGATCTGCCACATCAGTTGGGACTCAATCAGCAGTGGGAGTTGACCAAATGAAGGGCCAACGATTGTTTCTCCAATCAAGGAACCATCTAAAGTCGAACTTCAAATTCATTTTCGCCAGTATATTTGTGGAGAGAGAATCTACGACATCTGGTCAGTCAAATTTTAAATTGCGGTGTCTACATTCATGGAAAAATTTCCTGCAACCATCATGAAATTGACAAGAGACGTTGCTCGGTTGTCCACTGCAGTTAGTCAACTCCAAGCAACTCTTGCAATGATGGCAATTAGACCTATTAATTTAGAAAATGATCGTCATGGGGATAATTATCGAGGTGAAGGTCAAGAAATAGAAAAGTTCAAGGTAGAATTCAACACAACCACCTTTAAACAAGAGGATGACATCAATGAAAAGATGGAAGATGTAAAGGAAGAGGAAGGAAAAGTGGACATTGAAGACATAGTTATAACAATTGGTCCAGTGCTTTCACAAGAAGATCTATTCGTTATCATTCCTCATATTGACTTCATCTTTGGAGATGAATGGCAGGTAGTCAGAGATTGTGATTTGATAGTGCATATTTTACAATTGAAGTTTCAGAAGGTTCGATCACATGTCCACACAAAATCAGACAATCAAAAGAAGCGATGTGCCACGCCTATTTCAAAATGGAAGAAACGATGGCATACAAATTTCAAGTTGTGCACAGAAGCTACAATTCAACCAATGGATCGAAAGCCCATCCGATTGCTTTTCGACCTAGGGGGATATTTACTGAACTCGAAGTCGAGTTCTTTCCAAGCAAGGGAGAATGTTGCAGATAGACCTCAGACCACATGTGTAGGGCCCAAGTTAATTTAGGAGTTTTATTTCACTATTATCTAACATTAGTTTTTTTTTAAATGTTATTTAAAGAGTTGCAATTAGGATTAGGTTTCCAATTTTATTAGAATTCTTATTTTATTTCCAAAGTTCGATTATTAGGTTTCTTAGCCACTAAGTTTTCTCTTCTTATTTATATCTCATTATAGAGAACGGAATTTCAGAAAGAGTTGATTAATAGAATTTGGGTTTAATCTTTGAGGTGCGTCCTTGTTATTGTCTCTTCAGTGTATGCGGACACGTGCTTCGGCACCACCATCATGCTTTGGCACTTTCACACAGTCCATAACCCTATGGCCTGCATCATATATATGCCACATGGTCACACAAAGGCTATAGCCTTCACATATTCTGATTGGATGGATCTTTATCAGATAGAAAATCTACAATAGGATGTTGTATAATGGTTGGAGGAAACATAATTTCATGGAAAAGCAAAAAAAATAAGTTGTTACTGCCAAGTCTAGTGCAAAAGCTAAGTATAGTGTTGTAGCCTATGATGCCCAGATACTTGTACAAGCCCAACGTATCCGTATCGGACTGATACGACACTTGTATTGGTACCTGATATGGCACCGATACTTCGAGGAATAAGTTTAACACATCCTACTTATAAAGTAGTTTATTTCATATAGTTCTTTTAATATTTTTACTTTTCACCATAAAAAAGGCTAGAAAGGGATGAAAAAAATGATAATTTCATTGATTTAAAAAAGATCTAAAGAAAAAACTAGGACACTTGTATCCATATCCATGTCCTAGATTTTCAAAAGTGAGGAGTCATATCCCCGATCTCCATATTAGTGTCTATATCCATATCCGTATCTAGGCATCATAGGTTGTATAGCTCATGGATGTTGCAAGCTATTATGGTTAAGATACTGCTGAATGAGTTTGGGATTCAAGCAAGATGGCCCGATGTCTCTCTATTCTAATATTACATCAGCGATTAAATGGGTTAATAATCCTGTCTATCATGAGAAAACAAAGCATGTAGAAGTGGCCTGTCATTTCATTTGCGAAAAACTTGAGGAAGATGTGGCACTGGTGCAAGTTCCTACTAAAGATCAGCTGGCAAATTTTCTCACTGAGGCTATAAATAAAGCTAAGTTGCATTTTATTATGTCCAGCAGGCTCGGCATAGTAAATAACTATGCACCAGCTTGAGAGAGGATGTTGTGAGGCAAGCAAATAGGACTGATTTATAATTTGCAGTGAGCCAGGAGCTGTTATGTAAATACTAAAAATTTTAGGGGATTTTCTGTATTTTTTACTAAAATGAACAAAGCCTTGCTTGGAAAATGGTTGTGGAAGCTGGGTAACTCATTCCAAGGTAAGGAGGACTGGTGTGTTTCAGAGGTTTCTTATAAGGCTTTGGGAATATGTAAGTCTGTGCTTTCTGTTAAGGACGATTTTGATCAGTGGATAAGAGATAGTCCATGATGGAAAAAGGATTCAGCTCTGGCATGATGAATAATGTGGACAGGCAAGTTTAAAGGATCTTTTTCCTCTTCTTTATATGTTGGATAGGCATCAAGTGGCTGTTGTAGCTGATAAATTTCTTTTTTGGGAGGCTGTGTGGTTTGGGATTTGAGGCTTCGCAGGAATTTGCAGGATAATGAAGTTGTTGAACTTGGTAGACTGTTTTCTTTGCTTGAGATAAATTAGCTTTTAGTGGGGAGAAAGGATATAAGGCTCTGGAAGTTTGATTCTAAAGGTCAGTTTTCAGTTAAATCTTTCTTTAATGTGCTAATTGATAATGGTGGCAGGTTGGAAGGCGGGCAGAGGTTTTGGATTTCTTTTGTTTCTCCAAGAGTGTTCATTTTTTGCTGCGTGGCAAGATTGCATAAAATTCTTACTATGAATCAGCTAAGAATACGAAACTTTAATGTTGTCAATGGCTATCCGATGTGTTTGAGGAATCAGGAAATAACTACTCATTTGTTGATTCATTGCAGTTTTGCAAACAAAGTTTGGGCTTCAATTATTAGTATATTTGATATGAATTAGGTTATGCCTTCTCTATTAAGGAGGTTTTTGAGAGCAATGGAAGTATAGGGGCAAGCTCATCCGTGCCAAAATCTTGTGGCGATTATCTCTTTATGCTAGTTTGTGGAAGATATGGCTGGAAAGGAATAATAGTGTTTTCATAAATAAAAGTAAATCTGTGGATGAGATTGTTCAATCTATTGTTTGGATTGTTTCAAAGTGGGCAAGTAAAATGCTTGATTTATTGGGATTCCTTTGGAACATTTGAACAGATCTAGGACAGTCTATTTAAATGGGGGAAGGAGTTCTAAAAAGATGCATAGAATCAGTTGGAATTCTCCTCCAGAAGGTATCTTAAAATTAAATTTTGATCATAGCTACATCCAACAATTGTGTATGGGAGGAATTGGAGGTTCTATTCGGGATTGGTCTTGAAAGGTTCTAAAGAGTTTTTCAGGGCCCGTTAACTCTTTGGACTCTAATGGTGCTGAAGTATATGCTTTGTTGGTTGGCTGTCTTGAGTTACAGATATTGGGAGGATTTAATGCAATCATTGAATGAGACTCTTTTTTCCGCTATTCAGTGGGGCTTAGGAAAATCATCTTTTCCTTGGAGATTGGCTGATTGGGTGAAAAAGGTGCAAGACGTTTCTTCTCAGTTGCATGCTTTTTTTAATAATCACGTGTTGTGCGATATGGCGGATGATCTTGCCAAGGAAGGAGTTTTTAGATAAAATATTTCTTTTGATGTTTAGCTAATTGTATTTTTGTATTTCGTTGTTTGTTTATTTATTTTCCTTCATTGGGTCCCGTTTGTTTCTTTTTCTATTTAATAAAATTTACCATATGAAAAAAATCATAACTAGGATCGTCTAACCTAATGGGTTATTCGATTCTACTATTGCTTCCTCATATTCTTTCTTTTTCCCTCTCTTATTCACGTTATTTCTTTCTTACATTCGGTGATAGTTTGGAATAAAACCCTAGATCTAAGGAGATCTAGGTTTACAACTTAGATCTAATTCAAATATGTGTTGATCCTCTATCAATTTTCCCTCCTTGGCACAATATGGTATCGGAGTGGGAGGTCGAGTATTCGAGTCCTACGGGTTGTGTTGTGCCTTATTGCCCAACAATCTCTCACGGAGGGTGTTGTGTGTATGTTTCCATCAGTTATGCATTGCTGTGTAGCCTACACTATTCTCTTTCCGCTTAAGCTTTTATAGTAAGTTGTTGTCAACACCATCAATATGTCCCCATAGATCCTTCCATTACACAAACATGTGAAACTAAAATTCTCATGAAGAGTAGTTTTTTCCATTAAATCGCACATGTAGAATTTCATATTTTTGGGCCATAGTTGAAATCCCAAAGAGACGACCGACTGAACTGAGTTTTTCTATGCAAATCCAATTATGGATCTAAGAATAATCAAATTTTTTGGATCTAAAATGTATTAATCTAATGCAAAGAGCCTTACTAAAGGAAAAGAGATTTTAAATTGTACATTCCCAGTAGCAATATAAGACAAAAAAAGAAAAAGAAAAACAAATAGTGAGACAATGCTCTTTGGGTCCGGCCATTCCTAAATCACACCCAAATAAAGTTTGAAATATGATTAGATAGCATGGTGTGCTAAACCAACCACCGACAAAGCTTGAAGATCCAATTTCAGTAGAAAAACTTTAAAAAAAAAACTTAAATTTTACGTAATCTGGATGAAAAAAGGTCCAGGAAACAATCGACAAGAAGATGAACAAAAGAGCTACCTTTGATTGCTTAAAATTCCGCAGCATTCTCTCCTGGCCTGGACGACTAGAACTGTAGGGATCTCCAGAGACAAAAGGATCCAAAGTGGGCCCCACCATAGTTATCAGATTCCTGCGATTCGTATCCCGAATCTTAAGGAAACTTATTCGTATATATGCAACGAATCCCATTTACAAATGAATCTTATGATTCAGGCGCGAATCCTACGATTTGATACTCGTTTCATCGAATCTTACGATTCAAGCGATTCCGCTAAGCGTTAATAACTACAACCAATAAGTTAATATTAATAATCTTTTACCTTTTTTCTTTCTTTTAGCGCTTTTATTTTTAAAAGGTTATATAGTAGTTAACAAAACCTCCTAAGAATTTTTTGCGGCTTTACTAAGGTTTTAAAGATGAATAAAGAACATGCATTTAATTAAAGCATTCGACTGTACGTATGGTGCTTGTCTATAGCTTCTTCTTCTTTTTAATCTATTTTGGTTTCTTTCTTCATGAACACTTTCTTAACTCCAAGAGATATCCTACTGTGTAAGATTGATGGTTTGGATTTTATTTTTATTTTTATTTTGATTTAAAGATAATAATAAAAATATTGATACTTTAAACTTATTTAACTATGGAAAATATTCAAGTGCATCCATCCCTCACCATTTTTGGTGAGGGACACCCCCCTTTGGAAAGTGTCAAGTACAAAAAGGGGAGTCCTACGTACTTGACACTCCCCTTTTGTACTTGACACTTTCCAAAGGGGGGTGTCCCTCACCAAAAATGGTGAGGGATGGATGCACTTGAATACTTCCCTTTAACTATTTTAGTTATCATTTATTTCATATATATATATGTCATGATGTTCTTGATTTGATTGTATGATAGATTTACTTTTCTTCTTTTCTTAAATGGGTGGTTATGAATGATTAATTTTCTTCTTTTCTTTTAATTTTAATTATTTTTTTATTTTTATTAGAAAAGTTCATTGACTTAGAGAAAGCCTTTGACCGGGTTCCTAGGGAGATTCTTTGGAGAGTTCTGGAAAATAAAAGAGTGTGTGTCGCATATATTGAGGTGATAAAGGATATGTACGATAGAGTCGTAACATCTATAAGGACGACTAGCGGCGAAACTAAGGAGTTTCCTATGACGATTGGTCTACACCAAGGCTCAGCTTTAAGACCGTACTTGTTTGCCCTAGTTATGGATGAGATTACAAGACATATCAAGGATGAGGTGCCGTGGTGTATGCTATTTACAGATGACATTGTTTTAGTGGATGAGACAAGAGAAGGAGTGAATGCTAAACTAGAATTGTGGCGGAAAACATTAGAGACAAAAGGGTTTAGGCTAAGTCGATGCAAAACAGAATATATGGAATGCAAGTTTAGTCAAAGTAGGACACCTGGTAACATAGAAGTAAGTTTTGGCACACAAAAGATTGTAGAGAAAGAAAACTTTAGGTACCTTGGATCTATGGTGCAACAGGATGGAGGGATTGATACTGATGTAAGTCACAGGATTCAAGCCGGGTAGACCAAATGGAGGAATGCTTCGGGGGTCTTGTGTCATCAGAAAGTCCCCCTCAAGGTTAAAGGAAAGTATTATAAGGTGGCAGTACGGCCAACGTTGTTATATGGATCAGAGTGTTGGGCAGTAAAGCATAATCATGTCAAGAAGATGGAAGTTGCGGAGATGAGAATGCTAAGATGGATGTGCGGGATCACAAGGAGGGATAGGATTAGGAATGAGGAGATTATGGGCAAAGTAGGAATAGCACCGATTGGAGATAAAATGAGAGAAAATCGACTAAGATGGTTCGGCCATGTTAGAAGGCGTCCAACGGAGGCACCTGTTAAAAGGTGTGAAAGCATGGAGATTACCAGGAGTAGGAGAGGGAAAGGGAGACCGAAGTGAAGTTGAAAAGAAACTATTAAACATGACCTTGCCTACATGGATCTAACGGAGGACATGGCCTTAAACAGATTTGATTGGCGTCGTCAAATCCATATAGCCGACCCCACCTAGTGGGAAAAGGCTTGGTTTTGGTTTGGTTTAGTTTTATTTTTATTAGAAAAATAAAAAAAATCATACGATTTGCGATACGATTCTGATTTTGAAAACTATGGGGACCAGTTTGATCGGTGAGGTCCTAAAGACAAATCCAAGTAAGGGTAACGATGATAATCCCAGACATATGATCTGGGAATGAATTTGGAAAAAAAAAAAAAAAACCTAAAACTCTTATGAAGAAATCAATGAAGGTCCTAGATGCAACGACCCTGATATAAGATTGATCTGTAGCAAAAATCAAGATTCTGACGAATCGCTTCTCACTACAAATAGTTGCAATCAACAAGAGCCTAATTGAGAATATCAATACGACCGAAGAGAGGCTCCTTGAAGCTCTGATACCATGATAACAGAAGGAGAATTGAAGAAAAGGCTTCGCATTCAAATTGGGTGTCTTCTCATCGTGATCAATCCCCTTCTCTTGTAGACTTCTCTTTCATAAATTACAGCAAGTTACAACTATCATATCCCCTTAATTGGGGTGATTTCCCTTAACTGGGATATCTTCCTAATCACTAAAGATATGTTGCAAATATGGTGGTCCGCGGAACCACTCTAATAAAAATACATACATAAATAGAAATATAAATGCTGAAAGCTATGTAATTACAGTAACTACTACTACCAAGCAACAAAAATTAAGATTTCACCTAAAATGCAGTATGAGTCTGCCAAAATGAACGGTCATCTTATATAGGAAGGAACCTTCGAAGTACAGAACAGAATAAGGCTGAGTTCCAAACCTGGAGGAGTATGTCTTCTTTGATCAATTGCAATCTCTTGAGCAAACCCACCCAGAGCAGCTCTATACAATTCAAGTTGTTGAACTATTAGGTCATGTGCACATTGATCGTCAACCATACGTACAATGCAGCACAAAAGTCCATTAGAAACTTCAGCATCAGCACAAAAATCAGTTGAATAAAAGAGACTTGGATTCAAAAAGTAGCCCGCTGAGTGGAGAGGGCTATGTAGATTGTTGTCCCACACTGCATCTATAATATTCCAAAAAGGCAAATACCTAGCCTTTTTGCCACCGAAGTTCTTTTTAATCGCTTCTTTTGCCTGATCCATAGTCTCATATATATAGCCCATGAGAGGCTTATGGCCTCCATCAATTAGACGCAATACACAAACCAATGGATCAACTACCTTTAAGACCTCTTCCGCTCCAACCCAAAAGGATGATTCTCGAACCAACTCAGCTACCATCTTTCCTTCTGCTCTAGATGCCCAAACTGAGGAGTTCCATGCAGATGAGTTAAACATATTCCTCAAGTTCTCTTCATTAAGTACAATGTTTAACAATGTGAAAAAGGGTGTTGCAGACTTCACTCTGGAAGGTCTTACCAGCTCTCTTCCACAAGTGTGGTTTTTCATTAGTTTAAGAATTGATGCATGACTGTAAATGAACCTTGTGATGGTCTTTGCCTTATTCAATACTCCTGTCACATGATCCATTATCTCAATCTCTTCTAAAATACGACTTATGCAACGAACTGCGCACACTGTCCAAAATATAGTCCTGTGCTTCTCCATTAGCTTTTTACCTACAGCATCCATTACAAATGATGTATCATATGTAATGACTTGAACGACATTTTTAACCCCAACCTCCTCAATAACACCATCAAACAAAGAGAATAATGCATCAATATCTCCAATAAATTCCGTAGCGTCAACTGATCTTAAATAAATAACACCTTCTGGACAACCTACCATAAAATTGATCAAGCTTCTTCCCCTTACATCGGTCCAACCATCTAATAAGATGCTACACCCAGTTCTTTCCCATGAATGCTTAACCACTTCCACGTGTCCCTGTATCTCTTTCACTTCCTCCTGAAGAATCCACCCTTTAAGTTCTTGATAACCAGGAACTCTGCACCCGGTTCTACCATCGATGAGAGCGTCAAGCATTTTTTTGAAGTATGGCGACTTAGCAGCACCAAAATCAATACCAACATCATAAAAGAACCTCCCAATACACCTGAGGACACTTCTTGATGATTCCACCATTTTGCACGTAGTGGCTTCCTGTGCATCTACCCTTGTGCATGGTATGAAAAAATCTTTCCCTACACCATCCTTTGGTATAGACTCCAAAACTTTCTTTCCCTTTCCTAGTATGGTTGGTTGGGTAGATTCAAGCTGGCCAGACCTGATTTCAGTAGACTGAAAAGAAAGATGCCTTTTCAGTGCCATATCTGGATATTGTAGTTGCCCCATTTCCTTGCTCAACTTCTGCTTCTTCATTTCTAGTAACCCATCTCTCATTAACGTCTGCACATCCGCGGGAACTTTTTGGCAAGGCACTACATCTCCTTTCACGCCTCCTAAGTGGTACCTGAGACGATGGAAACCACTCACCACTTTGCAACAGTACTTGCAACTTACTCTCTTCTTGCTTTTGTCAATAGGTGTACCATGGTCATGAATAAGGTCCGTCATTCTCCAGATAGAAGAAGTTCAGTGTTGGATGGATTTAACCAATATATTGTTTCGGCTGCAAGAAAGAAAAACTCATATCAAGCATTCGATTACTCACCTGGAAACATCAATATGCATGCAAACAATATTATTCATATTCCTAAATCGAAGAACGACATGATTGTCAAAACAAGGTACTAAAACCATGCCAAAATCAAACAGGAATAATGAAACGTCTTTGCTTTTAATCCATCAAAAACCTTAACATTCTGTTATAGAAGATATCACACAAATTCCCAACGAGCCTGGTTCCCTATTTCACAGAAAACCACCCCCACAAAATATTGTATCATATTCAATCCGCACAACAACATTAAAAAGTAAAATCCCTTGACCCCAAATCAGAAAGACGCTATTTAAAAATCAATCCCACCAAAAACTAGCCAGGATGCTCGACTATTTGGCATTTGAATCTGAGGCCCAAGGACCAAATAGCTACTTAGCAAGACCTCTCTGGAATTTAGACTGCTAGGCTAGTGAGTATGTTGCTCATCTGAGCACAAAGGAAGAGAAGGTCTCACTCACCTCTACAAAGTAGCTTTTCTTAAGTAGGTTTTTAGAAATATTAGAAATCTTTGGCACTGAGAGTTAAGAAGATGACCCCAGTGAAGTAGAAAACAATCTGCAGTAGTAGCAGGACCTGGAATGGAAGACTAGAAAGGGAAAGCTGTATTTGATGTCAATGTTACGGGGAGGCGAAAGGGAAGAAATCTCCCCAATCTTGATACCGCATCCTATCTAGAGAAATCCCGATATTTAGATGGGCTAAACACACCCACTACTATTAGTGTACACACCCACATGCTAAACCCACCCACCATATATTTATATTGGAAAAGAGTTTGATGAGCCCACCCACCATATTTTCCAAATTGCCCACAAGCTTCCCCTCCTCCAATGGTCCCTCTCGTCAATGGTTTGAAGTTTGAAGACGACAGCAGCACTTTACTGCCCAGCGCCTTTCTTCTTTTTCTTTTTCTTCTTCTTCATACGAATCCAAGAAGGTGAGTTATTCTTCTTCTTTATCTTCTTCACATTCCTTTTAGGTTGTAATTTTGACATTTTTTTAGGTCGTAGTTTTTTTAGTCAAAGATTACATGCAAACCGTTTGCATTAGGGTTGTAATTTCTTATTCTTCTTCTCTTTCTCATCCGAAGCATAATCTCTGTGCATTTTGAAAAAAAAAAAAAAAGAACGATGCATTCATCTTGATCTGCTCGGCATCACAGGTTCGTGCACTGTGTATTTGCACGGCATGCATAATTCGTCTAGACCAATTTTGCACGGTAGATATGAGCCATGCATAACACTTTTGCACGACATACATATGCTGTGTAAATGAATTTTGCACGGCAAATGTATCCCGTGCAAAAAATAAATGCACGGCATATGTGTGCTGGGCACATATTTCTGCACGGCATACATTTGCCGTGCAAAATTATTTTGCACAGTTAATATGTGTCGTGCAAAATGCATTTGCACAGTATAGTTGTTCCGAGCAGCACAAGAAAACTTGATTTCTTCTGGAGAAATTCTATATGCATCCCTTAAAGTGCTGAGCACACCCACATCCCATTATGAACAGTGATTTTTAGCGAGCTGTTCATAAAGGGATGTGGGTGTCCTCGGCATAATGGGAGGGTGCATAGCATATAGAATTCCTCTTATTGCTTTCTTCTGTTATGCTTTTCTCTTACTGATTTTTATTTTAAATCCAGATTGGAAAATATGCCGAGGAGATCAGCTCGCCGTATTGGTGCCATCTCAGATCCTACAGAGGGACGTGCTAGTACTTCTAGCGATCCACCCAGAGTGCGGACGAAGGTTGGCGTTGCTCGACCTCCTCGCTGAGGTGTGCATGCTACTTCTTCGACCGTCAGCCATCAATGGCCAATGACGTCTGAACGAAGACGCAAATTACAGCATGATCCACTGCCTGAGAGCCCTTAAGAGGATGAGGCAGAGCCGTCCAGTTCTCCCCAGTCGTCTAGTCCTCCTATGGTGCCAGCAGTGGAGGATGATTCATCAGAGGATCATGCACAGCCATCCAGTCCTCATGCAGCGGCAGTAGGGGATGGCCATATTCCCGGCGGTCCGGCCGACCTATCCGTCCTTGTGAGTATTAGGACTCACGTGGCCATATCCATATGGGATGGGGAGGTACGCGTTAATTATTTATATGTTTTAAGTAATTGTTTTTCAAAAGAAGGTGTTTCATAGGCTATAATAACATATGATAATGAAGATTTATACTTGTAATGTGCAGGAATGTGGCCCACTCAAATGTATCAGTCATTGGCGTCAGTTGAAGGACTGGTACATACCGCTCCCTGGAGATAGGATTGATCTTGATGTGCCTCTTTTTCGCGCTATCATAGTGGAGCCTGGATTGGCAGACTTGAGGCGTTTCAGCTACCGATATATCTCATGCCCCTTGGTCTCGAGCTTTGTGGAGAGATGGCAGCCCGAGGCCAATACTTTCCACATGCCATTTGGGGAGATGACGATCACATTAGATGATGTAAGTTCTCTACTCGGCACCTCAGTCACGGGACTTCCTGTCCACGTATCTACTAGTATGGGATTTACTGAGCAAGTAGATTTACTCGAGTTAGGACTAGGTGTGGATAGGGCATCTGCAGCAGCGGAGTTGAACCTGGCACGAGGTGGGGTAGTGAGGATAGGGTGGATTCGACGGGTGTGCGGCGATGTGACTCCTGCGTCGTCGGTTAAGGAGGTACAATGTGCAGTCAGAGGCTATCTTCTTTATTTGTTGGGCTGTACACTACTCACTGATAAGTCCGCCACTCGAGTCTCAGATTACCACTTATCCTTACTGATGGACCTGCCATTGGTCTGTCCTTACGCATGGGGGGCTGCCGCACTGGCGTATTTGTATCGCCAGTTGGGGACCGCCACGAGGGCAGATGTGCGACAGATTGCTGGATATCTGACACTGCTCACGGTAAGACCAGTACATTTTATATATGCATATACCTATTCCATCACAATTGATATCTTAGATTGTATAATTTATAATATTTATCATTTGCAGTCTTGGGTGTACGAGCACTTCCCATTCGCACGTCCTCCTGCACAATGGGGATACACTGCAGGGATGCCTCTCGCAAGCCGCTGGAATCCCGGTCAGGATTTCGGAAATTTCAGAGAAAACATATAGCTATTACGGGAGAGGTTGGATGCCCTACACCCGAGCGATGTGAGCACCCAATAGAGTCCTTGACATATATTTTACATTTTTAGATTTTTTTTATACATTTTTTTTCCAATGAACATGTTTTATTATATTAGTGACTTGTTTCGTTTACATGCGACAGGTTGCTTGGGATCTGTATGCTAGTGCTAGGGCTCAGCATCCATTACAGCAAAAATCCTTCTTTTGTGGCTGCTTGAGAGCCTTAGATGTCATTGAACCCTACCACCCACACAGGGTTCTTCAATAATTTGGCTACGTACAGACCATCCCACCCGCACCGCTCGCCCCCGTTCGTGCTACTCGGGGAACTACTGCTGGTAAATACAAGGTCTCTTATACATTTTTCGACCAGTATTGTATTACTTGGGAGGACCATGTATTATCTCAGGCGCATCGCGGCCATCGATCACAGCATGCATGGGAATGTTCACCGGACTACCTCGAGTTGTACACTAGGATATTGTTGACACCAAAAATGTCACTTTGCCTCTTCAAGATCCAAAGAGCTACATGAAGTCGCAACCTGTCATAAATAGGCAATGCTACTTCCAAAAAATCAAATTTTGTCAGAATCAAACAAAAACTGCAAGATCCTTCAAGACAGCCAAAAGAGGAGTAAACAAGAAGTTTCAGGCCATTTCAAAATCATTTGGCCTAACTTCGCTTCTCCGACAGCTGAAAAGGAGCTCCCGGCGGCGAAAGCATCGGAGACACCAAATCTTCGATCGGAGCCGATGGATGGTCTCAAAATACATCCAAAAGGCTCCACGTCAAGTTCCGAGTCAAACCGACAACGTTTGACCCTACATCAACCCTCGAACATCTAAATCAAGCCTCTCGGCGGCGAGAACCACCGAGGCCATCACTCATCAGATAGAGCACATGGACGGCTTCAAAATGTTTACAAAGGGCTACACGTCGAATTTCAGGTCATTTCGACAACATTTGACCATACTTTGACGCTCGGAAGCCAAATCAGGCCTCTCGGCGGCGAAGCTCCCCGGGACCATGGTTTTCAAGACAGAGCCTATGGATCATCTTAAAATGACTCCAATAGGTTCCCTGTCAAATTTCAAGTCAATCGGACATCGGTTGACCGCACATCAAACCGCAACATCTTCATCGCGACAAAAGCAAGTCTACTGGTGATAGGACCCCAAACGGCTTCAAAACTCAAACAAAAGCCTATGGTTGGTCTTATTTATTGCTCAGCAGGCTTCACCCCAAATTTCAGGTCATTCCGACATCGTTTGACCCAGTTTCAGCTTCTGACGGAAAATCAGCAGCTCTGCGCGACAAAGTCTTCGGCTTTCTCAGAAAATTAGAAACTTTCCAAAACAAAATGCAAGGATTCTCATCAGGTTTTCTACAGGGAAATCAGGCCAATAAATTATCAAAAATGTCAAGAAAAAATACAGAAGAAAAAAGAATCGAAAAACAACAAAAAACGGACACAAAACGGGACAAAAGGGGGAAAAAAAACCTAGAGTCGCCGGCGACCCTGGGTCTCGGGATCGCCCGGTGGGCCCCGGAAACCTCGTTTTTCGCTGTTTTTTCGCGATTCGAAGCGTCCGGCCTCTGGTATTTTCCAAAATTCATACTTTTGAGACAACAAATCCTCTGACATCCGTCAAAAACATGGGTTAATCATCAAGAGTATCGAAAACAACATTGATCGCCACCCCGGTCAACCAAAAAAAGTGTGCTTTCTACCCGACCGATCGAGAAATCGACAGGACAGATAGCATCGACCCGCTGTTGGCAACCAACACCTGAAGTTACATGGTCGTCCGATGTCGATCTACATAAAGATCCATCGATGATCATCGCTAGAAGAATCCCAAAAGACGCGGCACGGCCCGTGACTCTTCAACTGCTCGACAACCACTTAATGCGATTAATTGACTAGCTTTATTACAGTCATTAATCCATTTCTTTGGACGGACCAATCAGAAGCAAGCATCCGGGAGTTACAAGTCAAGAGATTCATGGCATTTAATCCATGAAACTCCTCCCATCATGGCGATTAAAGGCGATTAAATGCCCTCAATCTCCTCCGGCCAATCAGAAGCCAAGAAAAAGGAGTTACAAAATAAAGAATTCAATCTTGTAACTCCTCCCTTTATGTAGCTTTATGACAATTAAGGCTCATAAACCCTCCTAAATGGCTACCTAAAAGCCTATAAATAGGAGAGCATTCCAAAGAATTTCCAGATCGAAAAAAAAAAACACAGAGACACGGACAAAGTACAGAAATTCAGAGAAGGAAAAGAAAGAAAACTCTGCGGAAGTTCTACACCAACCACCGCTACAAGGTGACAAAAGTCCCTTGGGGGGTACCCCCCCCCCCCCCCCAAAGGTCCTTGCCTTCTCCTTCTGCCTCCAAATGGCTTAGACGTGGCTTTTCAGCCTGTCTACTCGGCTTTTTATTGGACATAGGACCTCCTTTTGGTCTTTGTTCTCTAAAAACCTGAGGTTATAGCCAAGCCAAGCGAATCAATAGCATCCTCTGTTCTCATCTGCATGGATGATGGCGAAGTCCACATATGGCATGCGACCGTCAATCTGAACGGGTCCCCCACAATCTCCTGAGAAGTTAGATCCTCCTTTTCTTGCTTTTCATTGTAGTTTGTATTTTTTTAAAAGAGACAAAAATCACAAATCTTGTCTTTCATTATTGATAAGGAATGTAAATCGGCTATAAACGCCAAAATCGGCTATAAACGCCAAAATCGGCTATAAATGCCAAAAAAATCGCCTTTCACGGCAAATCAAGAAAATGTCTCTTTTCTTAAATATATGTGCAATGGAAAACTTAAAAGAAGTTGATTTCCTTTTTACTTGCGAAGGTTGATCTCCGGATCACCACTTGCAATTCCAAGTAAAATAGAAAATCTGGCACACCCACACAAAAGAAATGTTGATGCACGCCCTTGCCCCCCAGTTACGAAAGGGTCGGACCCAATGGACTCCTACGTCCGCCAACCTCGGTAGGACCAAGCAGGAGCGCGGTCCATCAAGCTGGCACACCCGGTGGGACCCGTTCATTTGAGAACACGATGCTAGAAATGAAATATTTGCATATCATATCTTTTGCTCTATGCTTATATTTATTTTCTCGATTCCTTGGCTACTTTCTAATTGGTGGCCTATGTTGGATTCCGCTAAAAAAAATGAGATGAGATTTTTTGGAAATTTCTAATTCTTTGAATTTATTTCCACTATTTCTCTTTTCAAAAAAAAAAACAAAAAATCAGATTTTTCAGTTTGGATTCAAAATTGAGAAACCTTGATCCTTTCCTATCGTTCATCGTGCTTGCAGAAATGTTGAGCCTGTTCGACTAAGGTTTTGGGCCACCGTTTCTCTTCGATGAGTTCATTAAAGATCTACAAAAAAAAAACAAAAAACAAAAAAAAAAATAGATTTCTTAGTTTGAATTCAAAATTGAGAAACCTTGATCCTTTCCTATCGTTCATCGCGCTTGCAGAAATGTTGAGCCTGTTCGACTAAGGTTTTGGGCCATCGTTTCTCTTCGATGAGTTCATTAAAGATCTAAAATATATATATATAAATAAAAAATAAAAAAACAAAAAAATCAGATTTTTCATTTTGGATTCAAAATTGAGAAACCTTGATCATTTCCTATCGTTCATCGTGCTTGCAGAAATGTTGAGCCTGTTCGACTAAGGTTTTGGGCCATCGTTTCTCTTCGATGAGTTCATTAAAAATCAAAAAAATAAAAAATATAAAAAAAAAACAAAAAAGACATAGACCACTAAGGTTAAACCAACTGTGTTCTTTGATCATGGTTGATTCAAGAAAAGCCTTGTCCAGAGTGTGGAGACAGCTTGACTGTTCTAGGCAAGGGTCTTCCAAACGGGTTCATTAAGTAATCCTACCCTTACCTGGGGGCAATTCTATCAATCAAGATTTCATAAGACCGGGTTAGGAGGCCTATGTGCACTCTTTCGTCTTTTAAATAAATTTTTTCAAAAATAAATTTTTAAAATAAAAAATAAAAAATAAAAAAATTTCAAAAAAAAATCTTAAAAAAAATAAAAAAAAATAAAAAAAAGATTTTTTTAAAAAAAATCTTCAAAAAAAACTTCCGTCATTTTAGGTTTAGATTGGAGAAATCTTGGTCTTCTCCTTTCTGAGCACTGGCGCTCGCGGAAATCGCTGAGCCTGTGTTCAGATTGGAGTGCCTTTTGCTCTCTTTGATGAACCCGATATTGGCCTTTCAAAAAAAAAAAACTCGTCATTTTTGGATTCAGATCCGAGAAATTATGGTTCATTTCTTTCTGAGCACTGGCGCTCGCGGAAATCGTTGAGCCCATGTTCAGATCGGAATACCATCTGCTCTCTTGATGAATCCAATCTTAACCTTTCAAAATAGAGAATCTCATCTCATGGATGCGGTCTCAAAACATTTGTATCTAGCGGTACTAGTACACCCTTTCAGGGTCTACTGTATTGCGACCGGCACATTTGTAACTCCAACTTTATATTCTTCTTACCTCGAGTAAGCTCTGCTTCTCGATAAGTCGAATTTAAGTTCACAATTGCTTCTAGCAGTCACTGGAACGCTCATTCTGGGCTTACCATACTTGCGATCAGAACAATTGTACCCTCTATGGCGTTTTGCCTTTTTCATATTGCTTGGGTCATCTTCCTCGAGCAATTTGAAAAGACAAAACCATAGAACTTCACATTTATGATCATTATATTCTTGTGATTACTAATGGATGTGGTCCTGTTTCAGAAATTTTCGAAAAAAAACTAACAATGACAGCATCGCTTACCATTACTTTCGATGAGAATAAGCACCAACTCATGCTTCAACAGAGACAAACTACGCGTACCTATAAGCGCCCCATCAGCTGCCGAAGCGTCAACTCCCTCGGCAACTCTCTGAGCTCCGGGTCAACCTCGACTCCCCGGACTATTGTCTTTGGGACGCTGGGACCATTCCCACTTCCCGAGGAACAAACTGCTCCTTCCAAGAAGCAGAAACTCGCCTCTCAACGTGTCACTACCGTGACACCAAAGGCGAGCACCAGAAGGCCCGAAGCCCGTGGCAGCCCCACGAAGCCTCGACCATCAAACGACCAGGTCTATCCCAAGACTTGGTCTCCAAGACCTTCACCAAAATAAAAAAAGGTCCCAAACATCCACTAAGCCAGCATTCCTGGCCCCACTCAAGGAGAACCAGTTCTACCCTCTTGCTTACGTGAAAGAGGAGAGACCCATCTCCAACCTGACTCCCAAGTCAAACCAGCATGAGCCGGCTTGTTCCTACAAGCCCAAAATCAGATCATGCATCACAAGGCCTCTGCAAGCACCTGCTAAGGCCTACAAACCCGTAATTCGACCCTTCATCTCTACAAGGGCCGAACTCCAAAAATTCAAAGCTTCGCTGCAACAGGCGAAGGACAGGGTTCGCATCCTGTCCTTGCCCGGCTACAAAGAAGACAGGCTCAGCTGCTGCGCCCGAGGGAGCACATCCTTCATCGTCAAAGCCCAGCCAGAGCTGACCGAAGCTCAAGTTGCTCGTCGTATGTGAGACCCCGACCCCCAATTCCTCTGTTTAGTACTGTTTTAATCATGGTTTAGCTTTTAAATGAGATTTGAGTTGGTTTGACCTTGTTTTTGAGTTTGACCGAATTTTTCCATAACCTTGGAGATTTTGAAGACCATTGACTTTGGTTTGACCCGGTCCATAGGATATGTATTTTTATGAGAAATTACTTTTCATTTCTAAAAATTCTGGATTTGACGTATTTTGACTCATTTGATGAAGTTTAACAACTTTCATGTTTTGGCCATTTTGGTTTGATGATCAGAAAATGCGTTTTTCGAGAAAAAGGGCAAAACTGACCTTTCACACTAAATCTGTCCATGAATTTCGAAAATTTCAGAAATTGGGGAAAATATACTTTTCGGAAACTAGATATTTCGCTGATCGTTTTTGTCTTCTTCGCCGTTTTCGTTCGGGGCCTGCAAATGTGAGTTTCAGCCTTGTGAAGATCGAGGCCCACAAACCCATCTTATAAGAAGGGGAACCCATCTCTTCTCCTCCATTTCGTTTCCAGCAAGGGTTTTGTGCTAGGGCTCTTTCCCTCTCATCCAGCCACTCTCTCTCTCTTCTGAAACTCTTATTTGGTGGAGTTTTCATGGAGGAATGATCTCCCAAAGTTCTTCTCCTCCCTCTTGGCTTTCCAAAGAACCCATTTGCAAGGATTTTGAGCTAGGAGAGACCCCTCACCCAGGCTTCTCTTCTTCGTTTGGGCTTTTCAAGGTTGCAATGGCTTTCCAAACTTTAGATCTTGGTTCTCCTCTTCATTTTGAGTGTTTTCATCTTTTATGCAATGGGTTTTCATGGAGTTTGGAAAATGGTTGTTTCCTAGGGCTTCTTTTGAGCTATTTGGGGGGTTTTGTAATTTTGGAGCTTGGGGCTTTAAGAGCACCATCTTGGAGTGATTTGCATCTTCTCTTGATCAAGGCAAGTGGATTTCCAATTAATGTGATGATTTCTCTCATTTGGTACCATTTCATGATTTTTTCTTCTTATGTGCTAATCTTCTTTGATCATGGATTTACTTTGATTTAATGAACCATTGTTACATTGATTTCAACATATGTTATTGTTTTACAATGCATGGGAAGTTTGCTTTCACTTGGTCATTTAGAAAAATTGGACTATCTTGTGTTAAGAGTTGGTGTTCAAAGAAATGAAGAAAAACTTTGGTTTAAAAAGTGTTGTGTTTGATTAAGTTGATGGCTAGTTCTTGGTGATTTGATGAGTTTGGAAGGTCAAAGAAGGGCCCAACAATTCTTGGAAATTAGCATTGAAGAAAAAGAATCAAAAGAATCAAAAAGAAGGAAGAAAAAATGCAAAGAAATGGGAATGTGCACTGCCGGGCTGGACTGGGCAGGCCCAGTCCGCTCGAGCGACCCACTGGGCCGCTCGAGCGACCCAGACACTGTCTGGGCTCCGCTCGAGCGGACCTGGGTTCGCTCGAGCGAGGCCCAGCTCAGCCTGGGTTCTGGTTCGGGCCCGAGTTTGGATATCTTTGTGGGCCTGATTGTTGGGGCTTCCTTGGGCCTGATTCAAGTCAGCTTTTGGGCCATTTCAAATCTGATATTGGGTCATTTTAGGGCCTGATATTGGACTGTTTTAAAAATTGTTTTGTGGGCCTGTTCAGGTTAGTTTTGGGCGGTGTTAAAGATCTGTTTTGTGGGCCTGGTTCAGGTTAGTCTTGGGTTGTTCTAAAGTTTGTTTTGTGGGCCAATAAATGTTTAGCTTTGGGCTGTTTTTGAGATATGTTTTGTGGGCCATTCAAAGTTAGTTTTGGACTGTTTTAAGAATTGTTTTGAGCCATGTTTAAAGGGCTGTTTTGGGTTAAATGAGTAGACTGTTTGGGCTTGGTTTAAGGCCAGTTATGGGCTTGTTTTAAGAGTTTTGACATTACTTTTGATACTTGGAAATTCGTGAAATGGGAATGATGTGAGGATGAGTGTATGTGGAATTACACGGGAATCGTCTGAGTCTCAATGCGCACTTTATCATTTAAATATTATGGATTTTCATTGGCATCAAACGCACTTTTTATTAATCAATGTTTAAAGGTTAAAGGTGCATTGAGATGGTTCCTTGGCAAGGCATTAAGTCATTCTCCACTATCCATTCCATTTCAAGTCAGAACATGTATTTGTATTTGTATTTGTATTTGTATTTGTATTCTTGGGTAAACTAATTTAAATAGCATCGGTGATTTGTTATAAAATCATGTGGTTTCCCATGTTCGAATGGGATGATCGTATGATTTTATACAAATCACTTTGATGTGTATTTGAACGGTTTACCATGGATATTCGTATGTTTTCTCCGATTCGATTTGAAAAGAGATTGGAGTATGTTCGTCACATTCGGGATTTCTTCGATGAGATTACTATTTTGATAAGACTAGTATTTTGGGAATAAAAACCTCGAGGCAAGACTGGGCCAGAGCTTTGTAGTGCGAGCCCATGAGCCAAAGAGGCTATGATTTCGAAAATAAAACCTCGAGGCAAGACGGGGCCAGAGCTATGCGGTGTGAGCCCCTGAGCCAAAAGGGATTAGTATTATGTTAGATTTGTATCGGTTTGAGTTTTGAAAACTAAAGGCACCACTAGGCTTAGGTCAACTTGTCGGGCTGATCACCCGGCTTGGGATCTTTAATTTGTTCGCCAGCTGCAGCTTGGATTCTGTCTGTACCGACCATGGCAACGGTTTTATAATCTGCCGGTCCCATTTGTATGGCTACGGTTCTGATTTTTGATCTGCCGGTCCCATTTGTATGGCTACGGTTCTGATCCTATTTCTAGTACCCACGTTCAGTGGCTACGTTCTGTCTGCTCTTATTACTTCGGTAATAGGAGGATTTAGCTATTTGTGGTCGCCAAGGTTTTATCTGCATATTACTTTAGTTTATGATTCTTGTTGGTTATACTTTTTATGCTTCGATTTGGTTAATGTTTACGATATCGATCATTTATCATATTGTCGCTATTATTCAGGATTTGAAATGTATTTCGACTATTAAATGTTTCATTAGACTGTTATCTTTTCGAGATATTTATATTTTAGAGACTGTTCGCTTATTTGTCTTGATATTTCTGTTCGGACTTTCGATTGTTTTAGCATGTTTTATTGTCATTATTGTTTAGACTATTTATTCGGTTTTTACGATGATTTCATCAGGTTTTACATATGTTCTTTTGTTTCATATTACTTGATTATTTGCTTGCCAGACCGTCGTGTCTGACCCTTATTTGTTTGGTGCCAGATTCCGCTCTTTTTGTTTTTAGGTGTTTGATCGGAGGAGGCGGTGGGACCGCCGGTCTGACGTGAGAGGCTGCCCATTGATATCATCTAGATGTCAAGTTTGGCACCGGAGTTCGTATCAAATCTTTGGGGTAGTAGTTCTGTTTAGTTGGTTATTTTTGTATGGCTTTGTAGCCTTTTTCTTTGGGTTTGTAATTAAGACATTTGTTAATTGTAATTTGAACATGTGGGAATTAATTAGTCTTGTTACTACCAGCTCAGTGTGTTCTGATATATGATTTATGCCAGTCTGCTTATATGATGGCTTTATGGAATTGGTTGCGTGCGACACGGAACCCGATGGCCACGGATTCCGGGTCGTAACACCATGTTTAGCTTCCGCGAAAAATATACTCTGATTGTGTTGGAATGTGATTATCCTCATTCACGCGGATCTTGGGAAACATAACAAAAGTTTCAAATTATCCCAAAATTTCGCACTCCGGGATCGGTTCACTGCAGGGCCCGGTTTCGGGGTGTGACAGGTTTGGTATCAGAGCTGGTTAGTTTCTAGGAAATAAAATACTCTAGAGACATTAAGACGTGTGGTGAGGATTCGTTAGATTGTGTCGATTTGTTTTCTCGTGTCTTTGTTTCTTTGGATTTGAGTCGGCTTTTCTTTTAGTTCGGGAGACTTTGCTTGTCTTTTCTTTAGTTCGTGTTGTTAGGAGATTTGGATGGCCAAATTTCCTCCTTAGTGGTGGAGAATTTAAAGTCTCCATACTCTTGTTCAGTGTCTTTTGTTTGTGCTTATGTCGGAGACTGAGAACCCTGTGAACTTAGTATGTTGTTTTTCGGAGAACATCAGCAGACTTCCAGTCTTCAGCATCTTCATTGTGGTTAATGAGAGAAAACATGTGCATTTTCCAGCCAATGTAGGACTTGAGCAGTATGTGAAGATCCCCTCTCCGTTAATTGAAGTTCATCATGCAGCGTGCCAAGGTAAGTAAATGTGGATTTTTGGGTGAACCCAGACCATCTTTCCAAGATGGAGGACTACAAGAGGCATATTGGCTATTGATTTTATGAAGTGAGAAGTGACTCTTAGTTAGTAAGATTAGAAGTTGGTACAAGAAACTCAGGGATTTCCCAAATTTAATGAGCCTTGTCGTAGTTTTGGTTGAGAATTTCCGTGACTTGCAGCTTAGCTAGTGTAGTTGGTTCAGCAGGGATACCAAGTGGATGGTTAGTTGTAGTTAAGATAATGTTTGGCAGCAGAAGAAACTTTGTGGATTTTACCGACTTATAGGATATTGGATTGGACAGCATGCAGATGCAAGTGTATACCTCAGTGGTTTGGATGTCCCTTTTCTTAGTGAGAATGATTTTCGCGATGGTTTCATCTTTTATTTAGTTTTTCCTTAATGTCCATGATCTATCTTTGCAGAGTTTAAACAATGGATTTATGTTTTTTTCTTTAAGGCTTATCTCGAATTATAAACTATATTAATATACTCTTTTCATAAGTCACATGATTTTGTTTTTATAAGGATTGGTGTTTCAAATTTTTGTTTAATCTCCTTAAGATATTGTTTTACAATGACCTTAGAATTTTGCTCTTGTTTTAATTCTCTTAAATGTTGACACTTAAATTTCAAAACCTTGACGATTTTAAAATTTTGTGCACGTTTGGTTGGAAATGGATTTCAATAAAATTTAATGTATGGTCATACCACATGAATTTGACTTATTTTTGAAATCCTAATTTGAGATTGTTGGGTATTTCAATGATTTGTTGGGTTGTGAAAATATGAGTTTCAAAACGAATAATGTTGTTTCATGTTCAAACTTTGATAAATTTTGTTTATTAAGCCTTATTTGATGATTTGGAAGTTCAATTTCCATTATGTTTTAAAATGATGAAATTTAGCTAAGTAATTGTGTTAGTCATCGTGTTTAAGATTTCAAGATTTGTTTTGCATCGAATGGAATGAGTTGTTTTAGCCTATGGTTGGAGTCGGAAGAGTGAGAATTGAAGGGTTGATGGATGTCAGGAAGTGTACTGGTTCAGTTGGAAACAAAGTTGGATCTATGAGAGAGTAAACATCATTCAAGACTTGGATTGAAAGTTTCAACTTATCAGGAAATGATGCCAGCTTGGCAGGTCTATTTTGTTGATCACATAGTACCAGGTAAGAGATCAAGTGCAAGCAAGCAGATGGAAGCAGATGTGGGCAGGAATTCTGAGTACAGCATAGAAAGATTTGGAATATGGAGTTGTGAACACAGATTGGATTTTCAAGGTTGGCTTTACATGTCAAGGGTATGAGATTTGAAGAGTGAGATCTGAAGAGGCGAGCCATGCGAAGTTTCGACACAGAACAGCTCAACAGGTTATGGCAGTTTAACATTTGGTGTATAGCAGTATGACATCTGGGTTGTAACAGACCAAGTCAGAGACAGTAAACCTATAGAATTTGGAGTTTGTAATTTCAGAACAAAGAAGGATTGACGGTATACTTGGAGGCCAGAAGCTGATGATGCATTCGAGGAACATAGTTAGAGCAAACATATGGAATTCCATAATTTTCGGGATGAAGATTTTTCAGTGAAAACATGTCTACGATCACACCTTCATGCATGCATCGGGAGCACCGTGTTCAGTTTGTAGGGCTTAAGGCACAAAATTCCAAAGTGATAGAAAGAGGCAGAACTTACAGTTTCTGGACCGACAGTGACTGATGAGATAAATAAAAGAGTTGATCCAGTGCAGGAATGACAGATGACACCAAGGATGCTTAGAAGAATTGTTGCACACCAGTTTGGTCAGAGAGTCTCTCAGTTGCCGAGGTTCAGTGTAGGGTGTCAGTGTTTTCATTGTCTTTTGGGGGTTTTTGATTTTGATGTGGTTTAGACCATTTGGAGGACCAAATGGGTTCTAAGGGGGGGAGGATGTGAGACCCCGACCCCCAATTCCTCTGTTTAGTACTGTTTTAATCATGGTTTAGCTTTTAAACGAGATTTGAGTTGGTTTGACCTTGTTTTTTGAGTTTGACCGAATTTTTCCATAACCTTGGAGATTTTGAAGACCATTGACTTTGGTTTGACCCGGTCCATAGGATATGTATTTTTATGAGAAATTACTTTTCATTTCTAAAAATTCTGGATTTGACGTATTTTGACTCATTTGATGAAGTTTAACAACTTTCATGTTTTGGCCATTTTGGTTTGATGATCAGAAAATGCGTTTTTCGAGAAAAAGGGCAAAACTGACCTTTCACACTAAATCTGTCCATGAATTTCGAAAATTTCAGAAATTGGGGAAAATATACTTTTCGGAAACTAGATATTTCGCTGATCGTTTTTGTCTTCTTCGCCGTTTTCGTTCGGGGCCCGCAAATGTGAGTTTCAGCCTTGTGAAGATCGGGGCCCACAAACCCATCTTATAAGAAGGGGAACCCCTCTTCTTCTCCTCCATTTCATTTCCAGCAAGGGTTTTGAGCTAGGGCTCTTTCCCTCTCATCCAGCCACTCTCTCTCTCTTCTGAAACTCTTATTTGGTGGAGTTTTCATGGAGGAATGATCTCCCAAAGTTCTTCTCCTCCCTCTTGGCTTTCCAAAGAACCCATTTGCAAGGATTTTGAGCTAGGAGAGACCCCTCACCCAGGCTTCTCTTCTTCGTTTGGGCTTTTCAAGGTTTGCAATGGCTTTCCAAACTTTAGATCTTGGTTCTCCTCTTCATTTTGAGTGTTTTCATCTTTTATGCAATGGGTTTTCATGGAGTTTGGAAAATGGTTGTTTCCTAGGGCTTCTTTTGAGCTATTTTGGGGGTTTTGTAATTTTGGAGCTTGGGGCTTTAAGAGCACCATCTTGGAGTGATTTGCATCTTCTCTTGATCAAGGCAAGTGGATTTCCAATTAATGTGATGATTTCTCTCATTTGGTACCATTTCATGATTTTTTCTTCTTATGTGCTAATCTTCTTTGATCATGGATTTACTTTGATTTAATGAACCATTGTTACATTGATTTCAACATATGTTATTGTTTTACAATGCATGGGAAGTTTGCTTTCACTTGGTCATTTAGAAAAATTGGACTATCTTGTGTTAAGAGTTGGTGTTCAAAGAAATGAAGAAAAACTTTGGTTTAAAAAGTGTTGTGTTTGATTAAGTTGATGGCTAGTTCTTGGTGATTTGATGAGTTTGGAAGGTCAAAGAAGGGCCCAACAATTCTTGGAAATTAGCATTGAAGAAAAAGAATCAAAAGAATCAAAAAGAAGGAAGAAAAAATGCAAAGAAAGGAGAATGTGCACTGCCGGGCTGGACTGGGCAGGCCCAGTCCGCTCGAGCGACCCACTGGGCCGCTCGAGCGACCCAGACACTGTCTGGGCTCCGCTCGAGCGGACCTAGGTTCGCTCGAGCGAGGCCCCGCTCAGCCTGGGTTCTGGTTCGGGCCCGAGTTTGGATATCTTTGTGGGCCTGATTGTTGGGGCTTCCTTGGGCCTGATTCAAGTCAGCTTTTGGGCCATTTCAAATCTGATATTGGGTCATCTTAGGGCCTGATATTGGACTGTTTTAAAAATTGTTTTGTGGGCCTGTTCAGGTTAGTTTTGGGCTGTGTTAAAAATCTGTTTTGTGGGCCTGGTTCAGGTTAGTCTTGGGTTGTTTTAAAGTTTGTTTGTGGGCCAATAAATGTTTAGCTTTGGGCTGTTTTTGAGATATGTTTTGTGGGCCATTCAAAGTTAGTTTTGGACTGTTTTAAGAATTGTTTTGAGCCATGTTTAAAGGGCTGTTTTGGGTTAAATGAGTAGACTGTTTGGGCTTGGTTTAAGGCCAGTTATGGGCCTGTTTTTAAGAGTTTTGACATTACTTTTGATACTTGGAAATTCGTGAATAGGAATGATGTGAGGATGAGTGTATGTGGAATTACTCGGGAATCGTCTGAGTCTCAATGCGCACTTTATCATTTAAATATTATGGATTTTCATTGGCATCAAACGCGCTCTTTATTAATCAATGTTTAAAGGTTAAAGGTGCATTGAGATGGTTCCTTGGCAAGGCATTAAGTCATTCTCCACTATCCATTCCATTTCAAGTCAGAACATGTATTTGTATTTGTATTTGTATTTGTATTTGTATTCTTGGGTAAACTAATTTGAATAGCATCGGCGATTTGCTATAAAATCATGTGGCTTTCCATGTTCGAATGGGGTGATCATATGATTTTATACAAATCACTTTGATGTGTATTTGAACGGTTTACCATGGATATTCGTATGTTTTCTCCGATTCGATTTGAAAAGAGATTGGAGTATGTTCGTCACATTCGGGATTTCTTCGATGAGATTACTATTTTGATAAGACTAGTATTTTGGGAATAAAAACCTCGAGGCAAGACTGGGCCAGAGCTTTGTAGTGCGAGCCCATGAGCCAAAGAGGCTATGATTTCGAAAATAAAACCTCGAGGCAAGACGGGGCCAGAGCTATGCGGTGTGAGCCCCTGAGCCAAAAGGGATTAGTATTATGTTAGATTTGTATCGGTTTGAGTTTTGAAAACTAAAGGCACCACTAGGCTTAGGTCACCTTGTCGGGCTGATCACCCGGCTTGGGATCTTTAATTTGTTCGCCAGCTGCAGCTTGGATTCTGTCTGTACCGACCATGGCAACGGTTTTATCTGCCGGTCCCATTTGTATGGCTACGGTTCTGATTTTTGATCTGCCGGTCCCATTTGTATGGCTACGGTTCTGATCCTATTTCTAGTACCACGTTCAGTGGCTACGTTCTGTCTGCTCTTATTACTTCGGTAATAGGAGGATTTAGCTATTTGTGGTCGCCAAGGTTTTATCTGCATATTACTTTAGTTTATGATTCTTGTTGGTTATACTTTTTATGCTTCGATTTGGTTAATGTTTACGATATCGATCATTTATCATATTGTCGCTATTATTCAGGATTTGAAATGTATTTCCGACTATTAAATGTTTCATTAGACTGTTATCTTTTCGAGATATTTATATTTTAGAGACTGTTCGCTTATTTGTCTTGATATTTCTGTTCGGACTTTCGATTGTTTTAGCATGTTTTATTGTCATTATTGTTTAGACTATTTATTCGGTTTTACGATGATTTCATCAGGTTTTACATATGTTCTTTTGTTTCATATTACTTGATTATTGCTTGCCAGACCGTCGTGTCTGACCCTTATTTGTTTGGTGCCAGATTCCGCTCTTTTTGTTTTTAGGTGTTTGATCGGAGGAGGCGGTGGGACCGCCGGTCTGACGTGAGAGGCTGCCCATTGATATCATCTAGATGTCAAGTTTGGCACCGGAGTTCGTATCAAATCTTTGGGGTAGTAGTTCTGTTTAGTTGGTTATTTTTGTATGGCTTTGTAGCCTTTTTCTTTGGGTTTGTAATTAAGACATTTGTTAATTGTAATTTGAACATGTGGGAATTAATTAGTCTTGTTACTACCAGCTCAGTGTGTTCTGATATATGATTTATGCCAGTCTGCTTATATGATGGCTTTATGGAATTGGTTGCGTGCGACACGGAACTCGATGGCCACGGATTCCGGGTCGTAACACCATGTTTAGCTTCCGCGAAAAATATACTCTGATTGTGTTGGAATGTGATTATCCTCATTCACGCGGATCTTGGGAAATATAACAAAAGTTTCAAATTATTCCAAAATTTCGCACTCCGGGATCGGTTCACTGCAGGGCCCGGTTTCGGGGTGTGACATTGTATACGCCGCCGCGCGTCGTATAGACAAAAGAGACTAGAGAAGCAAAGGACCCAGCCTCCTACACTTCAAGTCTCTCCTAAATGGGTCGAAAAAGATAGACCCAACCAAGTTGCTGCCGTCCATATGGTTGGAAAAACCAGAAGGCGCCAAAAGTCAGCAACAAAAATCCATGTCCGACATCCGATGACCCGCAGCGTCTCCAGGACAAGAAGACATTCAGAAGAATCCCCTGCTCCTTCAAGCAAAGGATGGCAGAGTGATCCTTCATCAAGCTCTTCTTCAAAAAGAATGAGCCCCAGCTCAGTCACCAGGACAGTTTCTTCATTCGAATCACGTCTTGGCTACAAATTCTGAACCACCACCCCGCAATCCACCTCAAGATGATGCGATCACCCGCATCCAGCAGTTGGAACAAGGCCAATAGAGGATTGAAACTCTGATGGAAAACCTTCTCCTCGCCTTCCAAAATCAGGCGAACAATGAACCTCCTCCAAATCATCAAGATGATGAGGTAAATGGAGAAGAAAATGAGTCACGCGCTCTTACCAAAAAGGACGTAGACAGTATTTTCGCCAAAGCAAAAGGAGAGGATATACTCAAGGAGCATGGGATCAAGCCACCATATCCCTTATGGATGGACTCGGTCCCGTTCCCCACCAAATTCAAGCATCCTACTCTCCGAACATATATGGGGAAAGGATCAGCCAGACAGCACGTCATCCACTTCAAGATCCTGACGGGAGCTATCGCGGATCAAGATGCACTCAAGATCTGCCTCTTTGCAAGTACCCTAAAAGGTACGGCCTTCGATTGGTACTCCACTCTGCCGGAGGACTCGATCCAAAACTGGGCCATGCTAGAGACACGCTTCCTGACTCACTTCAAAGGTGAAGATCATCCCGCTACAATGGCTCAGTTGTGCAGCCTAAAATAGGGGGAGAATGAGTCAACATATGACTTCATTCATAAGTGGAAAGCATTGGCGTACAAATGCTCTGATGTACTGCCACAAGCGTCGCTAGTCGACATCTGCCAAAACAACATGAGAGCTAGAATCCGCTCCATGATCATCGGCAACAAATCAAAAAACCTGGGAGAACTCCTAGAAGCTTCCATGGAAGCTGAAACGGTGATTAAAGACCTCAACAGTCAGAAATCATCAAGAAAAGAGCCAACCGCCATTGCAACCTCTAAACCAAGAAGAAAGAGGTCCTCAATGTGCAGACCAAGTCAGCTCCTCAGCCACCAAAGAAAGCTGAAAACAAAGCTGCTGGTAAGAGACCTGAACTCTCAGATGCCTTCAAAGAACGAGTAGAGAAGAAATACCCGTTTTGATGAAGATGTTGATGAAATCTTCGGGGCTCTTGTGGCAAACGGCAAGCTCACCTTGCCTGAACCTAAAAGACCGGGTGATGTTGGCAAAACCAACGATCCTCGGTACAGTCCATACCACCAGATGATCTCGCATCCTCTCAATCAATGCTTCGTTGTGAGGGAGAAAATAAACGAGATGTGGAAAAATGGAGTCATCACCTTTGACAAAAATTGTGGGTCTACCTCCGTCAACATGGTGACATGTGGACAAACATCAAAATCACCGAAGAAGAAGATCACTACTTCCTTCAAGGTGATAAACTCAATCCAAGCGTCCGAAGAACTGGTTCCTTACCCTATACCAGACGGACAACCCATATGGGTACATCCCGATCTCTTGGAAGACGAAAATTGGGAGGTCGTGAAAACAAAGCCTACAACTCAACAGTGAAGGCAGGCTATGAAACATCTCCTCAAGCTCAAACGGCAAGAGAAGAACCAGCCAAAGCAAGAAGTCAAAAGAAAAGGCAGAGGCTTCCCCTACCGCTTCACTGGAGGCAATAAAAACATCCCTTCCAGAGACTTTAAAGGGGGTAAGAAAATTCACTCTTAGTGATTTCATACCACCTCAATTCAAAGAAGTCACACAGGAGGCATCATACTCTTGCAATTCGGTAGTTGGATTCTTCATTGATAGATACGAGTCCAGCGACACCAATGATGGATTCGAATCCAACTACACAAACGAGTGGGAGGAGTCCCTTGAAACAGGAGAATACCTCTCCGATGAAGAATGGATTCCTGAGACTCATCTTATGCCAGTAATCTGGTATAACCCTCTACAGCCACAAGGATCCTGGTCTGATGATGAAGAAGATCAAGAGGCTGCACAAGAAATTGCTGCTGACCCAGCACATCTCATTGCTCCAGTGGAAATCAACCATGTTGAGCCACAAAGAGTTGATGAAGAAGAAGATTTGGCTCCCATGCCTGATCTTGAAGAATATGCAAGGATCTTGCAGCGTCTCGCTCTAGAACAAGAGCACGAACTCGTCAACGAGCCTCCCCGCAGTCCAGAGCCTGAAGTCCCTGAAGACCATTAGGTACATCCTCCCTTAACTCCTGAAAATGGAGAAAATTGCTGGATAGACGATCCTCTTACATCCGATGATGAGTCTGACTCCGATCAGGCAATGTCTCCCGTCAGAGCTTCCTGTAATGTGATAATTCGGGATTATAGCTCTTCTGAAGCATCGTCTGATGAGAGCACTTACACTCTGGCGAGGCCTAGCAATGTATCTTCTGGGGCTACCTCTTCTCACGTGACTTTCACTGAGATGACACCCTCTTAGGTTTCTTCTCCTGAGACTGTGACTTCAAAGTTCACACCCTTCCTGACTGAAGAATTGATGCTTGGGACAATGAATTGGTCAACGAAGAAGAAAGGTTGCTGGATACTGTTCAGGACGTGTTCCCGGAAAATGCTCCGTGCAACACAATCACTGAGGATGGCAACTCTGCTGCTGATACATCCTCAGCAAATGAAAAACGACAGCCTCTTGATCCTGAAGACAATCTTCTAAATGAAGACCCTTCTCAAGAAGCTCTCGAAGTTGGTAGAGGCACCCGCTCTGGTCGGGACTACCACAAAAATTACAACCAATCTTCCTTTACATATGTAAATCCTTCGGGAAAAGATGTTGTAAGCGCCCCTAGTGGCAACAATGATGAACATGCAGGCCCTAAGGAGGCTTTCAAGTATGACTTGATTGAACACTTCAAGCACATACCTGCACGTCTGCACATCCTAGATTTGTTGCGAATGTCTCCGCACACTCGTGACAATCTCATCTCAGAATTACAAAAGCTGAATGAGGATGTCGACAAACATGCCCCGCAAGTCCTCCAAATTGAAATTGATTACCGGGTCAAAAACTCAAAAGCCTCCTCAAAGGGAGAAAAGAAGAAAGCTGAAGGATCATGCATTGAATGCCTCTCGGCTAAAAAAGCAGCCTGTGCAACTATCGCCTTCACAAAGGACGACCTCCTACTTGGCGAAACCAGGCACTGTTGGGATTGGTGTATGCCCTAAAGCCCACTAGCTGCACTCTCATCTTTTGTTACTGGATATTTACTGGTTATTTAATGGAAAGACTCTTTTATGCTTAAACATGTATATATGTATGGTTGTGTAAGGCCCATTGTTTCTAGTAAATGAATTAGGTGTGTAGTGTCTACGCACAGATAGGTCTAATTCATGGACAACTGGAAACATCATATTTGTTCATAACTGAAAGATGGAGCTGGGCACTTCATCTTGGTATAAGTTATAATGAGAGACTCTCCTGTGTTCAGGGTGACTTACCTAAGTCATGGGAGGGCTTTCCCGGATTCATCTCATTAGTGCATATGCAATGCATTGAACAGGACCACGGTAGGTGTGATCTCTAAAATAGTACTATCACAGAGAGAGATCAAGTCATCTCATGCTACTGAGTGACCGGTGCTCTTAATCTTGAGCATTTGTGGATGAACTGACGAAGTCAAGTTCTTGTGCTTTAATTCACTATGGGTGAGATTCTTTTAATGGGTCAACAGTTCTGTGTTTTGGGTACTCGGACTTGATCAGTTGGGACGTGCAGATGCAATATAGAATCTATGCCATCTGATGATGGAATAATCGTCCCCTTAGAATTATCCGATTAATCATCAAAATCTAAGATCTAGTATATGGATGTTCCATATGGATATTGAACTTGTGGGTCGCTCCCTGGATCAAGAGAATGATATTCGAATGATGATTATGTTAAGGATATGAAGTTCTAAGGTTTAGATGTAATCGGGAAGGTTGATAGTACATGTGATAACCTGACTCGATTATGGATGTTACATAGAGGGGCATTCAGGTCATTACACTTAGTAGGTCGAAGACAACCGTCATTTTATGACGAGCTTATTATATTATATATTTGTCCTTCAAGTTCAACCATAACTCTTTAGTGGAATGAGTTAAGGTTAAAATGGTCTTAATGTTGCTATGGGTTTAGCATGGACATTTTGGTCATTTTGGGAGCTAATGGCAAATATGTCTTTTGATCCCTTCTCTAGTCACTTACCAAGATTGGCATGGTTTCCTAAGATGTTTAGATAACATAAGGATGAATTATTTTAGTGGAAAAATAATTTTGAGTTTAAATTCAAATAGGTCTTTGATGGCATACATGAATTTAACTCTAGATAAATTATATGTGGGCCATGGTGTGCATTATTATAAGGGACGTCCATAATAAGATTTCCATGGGTAAGGTTTCCAACTTTGAGTAGGACTCTCTACTTGGAAAGTTGGACTCCTCTTTGGATTAGTATTCTTATGAGAAGGTTTCCTTTTTGGATTAGGAACTTAAAATTAGTAAGTGTTCTACAACTAGGATTACTAATTGTATGGAAAGTTCCTTTTGGTTTCCTTTTCTAATTAGAGTGTTTCTTAAAGGAAATAAGTCTTTCCTTTTTGGACATCTTTTCGAATGAGGAGAGATAACTTTATGGGAAAGGTTTCCACAAAAGTTTCTATAAAAGAAACCACTTGGCCCTTGGACGTCCAACACTTTAAAAAAAAAAAAAGCCTCCTAGGAGTCCCACACGTCCAGCCTTGGTTGCTTCTCTTCTTGATAGTTGAGAGCTTAAGGTCTGAGATTTTTCCTTGGAGAAATACTTCTTGATTCCTAGATTAAGATCCCACCATCTTAGCCAATCAGATTTGGAAGTGAGATAGAGGAGAAGATCAAAGGCAATACTAGTGCAGAAAATTCCAGCAACTTGTTTGCTAATTGCAAGTCTGAGTTCGGGCCTTTGGATCTATTTTTTCAGAGATTTGAAGTCTACAAATCTTCGAGGTATTAGTCTTCTTCATTCTCCTTTAATTATACACTTGTTGGTCATGAATTCATGGAGTTCTCATGCGATCTATATGGCTGATTTATGCTGCCCAAATCAGATTTTTAAAATGTGTCATGTTACAAATTAGCCATGAATCTCTTCCGCTTATTCAGATATGAATCGCAATTTCTTTCAGCACAACCGACCCCTGTACTTCACAGGGTACATCAAAGAAATGCCTCTGCACAGAGTTCAGATTGACCCAGGTTCTGCACTCAATCTCATCTACACATCGGCTCGCGAAGAGTTGGGCATCCCACCCAGCAAGCTGAGCCACACATCTGTATCTATCTTTGGATACGATGGGAGTACTCAAAGGCCTATCGGCAAAATCAGGTTCAAGTTGCAGATCGATGATCTTATTTCTGAGGTCACTGTATATGCAATGAAAACCCCTTCATGCTACAACATCCTTCTCGGACGCCCTTGGATCCACGAGAATGGTGTTGTCCCTTCAACTCTACATCAATGCATCAAGTTTGTTGGCGACGACGGCATGATACATCGAGTCTTTGCGGACAAAAAACCCTTCAAAGGTAAAGAAGTCCACTTCGCAGACTCACAGATGTATGAAGGTGAAAAAGAAGAAGAGGATAAGCACATAGCACCCTTTGCCGAAAATCTCCAGAAAGATAAAGGCAAGGCTCCTCAACAATCACCAGAAGAAAACAAACCATCCGGTAAATCCGAAGAGAACATTCAAACTCCCTTCATCATCTCCCTCAAACCTTCAAAGCCTTTGGTCATCACAACTAAAGTGAAGAAGGCAAAGCAAAAGCCTGGGGGCAAATTTGTTGTCTCTTTCGTGTCTATCATGCAAGACACGGATTCGGATTCAGAGCCAAAAGACGACACATCGTCAAGCCAAGCTGACACTCAGCAAGTTCAGCCTGCTCTCACTCCAATGGAGACAACTTCTGACATAGAAGATCCTACGTCAGCTTCCTTCGTTGTTCCAGCAACTTCAGCAAAGGAAAAGTCGATCTTCTTGCATAGAACGGATGCTTCTTCATCAAACTCCATGCTTGAACCTTTTCAAAATGAAGGTATGCCTCAACTATCCTTATATAGTTCTGTGGCACAAGCTATTATGAAGAAAATGGGCTATGACGCTCAAAACCCAGTCTGTTTGGGAGAAGGACGCGGTATTCTCACGCCATTGGGGCCCGTCTTAACCAAAAGCCAGCTGGAAGAATAGAGACTCTACGGCTATGTAGAAAAGTCTTCACACGGGTTAGGGTATGATCCCAACACTCCCCTGAGACAGTTGACACAAAGGCTTAAAAGTCAATATACTGACCAAGCCTCAACATCTCAAGTCCATGAAGACATCGATCTCCCTGGATATCTCTTTGATGAGTCACTTGACAAAGATCCAGGAAGCTCATCCAATTGGCACGATTTCTCCGAAAATGAAGAGGAGTTGTCCGATGGCACAGACGTGTGATCTTCTGACCTAGAAGAACCCTCATCTCCAAAAGAAGTAGCCTACTTCGACCCGGTTTCAACAGGCGATTGGGATCATCTCATAGCAAGCCTTGGGAAAATTACCGATCAAGAAGGACCCGTGGAAAGGAACAAAACCTTGGTCTAGAATGCCTTTGAAACCCCAGAAGGTTTCGTTGAGCTGGAAGCCTCCGAAAAATATTATGGAGGAACCACCTTCGAACCTTCCAACAGAAGATCCTGTCCAAAAGATAGACTTAGGAACACCAGATAACCCACGTCCTGTATTCATAAGCAATAATATAAAGGATGATGAGTTACCCGAGTATATCGCCTTTCTTCGTGAGTTCGTTGATTGCTTTGCATGGTCTTACGCTGAAATGCCTGGCTTAGACCCCAAAATAGCGGTTCACAAACTCAATCTTCAAGAAGACATTAAGCCTGTCAAGCAAGGCCAAAGAAGATTCCGTCCAGATGTAATGGATAAAATTGAACAAGAAGTTCAAAAACTCAAAAGCGTCGGCTTCATCCGTGAGGAACAACATCCTGAATGGTTAGCCAACATTGTCCCCGTGACAAAGAAAAACGGGCAGATCAGGGTCTGTATTGACTATAGAGACCTGAACGGCGCATGCCCTAAAGATGAATTTCCGCTCCCCATACCAGAGGTAATGATTGATAATACCTGTGGATTCGAGCGAATGACATTCATGGATGGTTTCTCTGGCTACAATCAGATAAAGATGCATCCTGAAGATGAAAAACATACATCTTTTCGGACCCCATTCGGCGTGTATTGTTACACTGTCATGCCATTTGGTCTGAAAAATGCTGGTGCCACATATCAGAGGGCTATGATGAAAATATTCCAAGATATGCAGCACAAGACGGTTGAATGTTACGTTGATGACCTCGCCGTCAAAAGCAAAAGAAAAGAAGATCATTTCAAAGACCTTCGAGACGTCTTCCTCCAGCTTCGCAGACACAAACTGCGGATGAATCCTTTGAAATGCTTTTTCGGCGTCTCGTCGGGTAAGTTCCTCGGATTCTTAGTTCGGAAAGCTGGAATAGAGCTTGACCCTATAAAAGTCAAAGCCATTCTAGAAATGCCCTCTCCAAGAACCTTGAGAGAACTTAAAGGGCTTCAAGGGAGATTGGCCTACATCAGACGGTTCATCTCCAATCTTTCGGGGAAATGCCGTCCATTCTCCCGGTTGATGAAAAAAGGTGTAAACTTTGTCTGGGATGCTGACTGTGAAGCTGCTTTCCAAGACATCAAGTCATACCTGACAAAACCTCCAGTGTTAGCTGCTCCTACCACTGGAAAACCATTCATCTTGTACACAAGAGCCCTTGATCACTCTTTGGGAGCTCTGCTTGCGCAAGAAAATGATCAAAGAAAAGAAACTGCTCTATATTACCTCAGCCGCATGCTAGTAGGTACAGAGCATCGCTACTCTCCAGTCGAAAAAGAATGTCTTCTAGTGATGTTCGCCGTACAAAGCTACGTCACTACTTGCTTTCCAACACAGTATACCTGGTCTCGAGAGTCAACCTCTTGAAGGTCCTTGTCACAAAAACAGGTTCTCTCAATGCTCGACTAGCAAAAATGGTCCATCCTTCTGTCACAATTTGATATTAGGTATGTACCACAAAAGGCAATCAAGGGCAAGCTCTAGCGGACTTCCTCGCAGAGCATCCATTGCCTAAAGATTCTCCGCTCAGAGATGATCTCCCAGACGAACCAGTCTACAATGTGGAGACTTTCTCACAAAGTGCCTCCTGGGACATGTACTTTGACGGTGCAACCAGGACAAATGAAAAAAGACAGCTGATCTCGGGAGTTGGCATCCTCTTTGTTAGCCCCGACAAATACATTATTCCACATGCATTTTCACTACTGGAACCATGCACAAACAATGGAGCTGAATATCAAGCTCTGATCCTAGGATTGGAACTCGCCATCGAATCCGGTATCACCATGCTAGAATTCTTTGGAGACTCTCAACTGATCGTCAACCAGATGAATCAGAAACTTGAAGTCAGGAAGCCAGATTTGCTGCCTTACTATAACAAAGCACAATCGCTTCTGCAAAAGTTTGACATCTGTCACATCACCCACATTCGTAGAGGTGAAAACATACGTGCAGATGCCCTAGCTGGACTTGCCGCAGCCATGGCAATCCAGAAAGGGGAAAATATGCAAATCACAGTGTCCGAAAGAAGAATACTTCCTCCTCTTAACACACACCAAGCAGTTGCTGAATGCCACCAAGTGGTTGGAAGTCGGATTTCAATCCTTCAAACTTCAATCGGCGACTGGAGGGATCCGTTCATTGATTACATTATGTTCGGAATCCTACCTAAAGATCCAAAAGAATGGGTAAGCATCCAAAGGCGAAACCCAAACTTTCATTTGGATATTCCTTCAAAAGTCCTTTACAGGAAAATCCTTCAACGGAGTACTTCTACGCTGCTTGTCACAACAAGAGGCTGAGGAAACCACTCAAAAGAAGTTCATGCTGGTCTTGAGGAGCTCATCAGGCTGGTCCCAGCTCTATGATTAGATAAAAAGGTAGGATATTACTGGCCTACATGTTAGCCTGACGTAATGCAATTTGCTAAACGCTGCCAACAATGGCAAGTTCATGGAGATTCCATTCACATGCCTCCAGAATGGCCTGCATCCTACAGCGATTTTCATGGCCTTTCGAAGCCTGGGGTTATGGAAACACATCATAGTCTTATCTTCTCCCCTTCGAGCAAAAGTTCTCGACTCATATTCGCGTACGGATTATTTCTCCAAGTGGTTTAGGAAGCATTTACGGTTCAACGAATATGAAGACCTCATTCAGTCCTTTCCAGTTCTGACACACTAAATCATTCTGTCGCTTCGGCATACCCAAAGATTCGTCCCTGCTACGCGGACCACAATTACGGGATCATCGATTCTACAGGTTTTGCGACAAATACAAAATCCAAAGTTGTCCTTCGACTTCATACAATCCGGCAGCAAACGGGTTGGCAGAAGCTTTCAACAAGACACTCTGCAAAATCCTCAAAAAAATGGTCTCTAGTCATAAAAGAGACTGGAGCGACAAACTGTCTGAAGCTTTATGGGCCTATCGAACCACCGTTCGAGGACCAACCCATAGCACACCATTCTCCTTGGTCTATGGATGCGAAGCTATCGTGCCCTTGGAAGTACAAATTCCTTCCTTGAGGGTATCTTTACAAAATGACATGACTCAAGAAAGCAATGTCAAATTGCTACTCCATGAGCTGGACAATCTCGATGAGAGACGGCTCGAAGCTCAACAAAGCATTGAACTTTACCAAGCACGCATGGCAGGATCTTTCGACAAAAAGGTCAGGCAACGCGCCTACAAAAAGGGTGACTTGGTCCTTGTGGTAAAAAGACCAATGGTCTTCGCTCACAAGTCCAAAGGCAAATTTGAGCCAAAATGGAGGGATCCTACGTCATCGACAAGGTTTTTCCTCCAACGGCGCATACGCACTCCTAAACATGGAAGGTGACAAGATGTATGCTGCCCATCAACGGCAAGTTCTTAAAGCAGTACTACCCTGAAGGACTTACCCAACTGGGTAAGAGCAATGCCTGTACAGCCAAAATCAGTTTCCAGGTACACGCTCGCTAAACCCACCTTTTTTTTTAGAATTTTCATATCAAATGTTGAAATTTCTAGAAAATTAAACAAAGCTTACTTTCCTCGTTTGATGTCAAAAAAAAAATCCAAGTTTAGGAACCTTTCCCTAACTTGACCAAAATTTTTCAACCCTTGAACCCAAAATTTTATGTGTTGAAACCAAAATCCAGATTCAGGGATTTCCACCCTAGTCCCCCCTGCCTTTTTACCGCCCCAAATGTTTTTAGGTCAAAACTTATGACCCTTGTGTCTTTAAACAAAAAAAAATGGTTTTTC